>JAXGGA010006456.1:0-69850 GCA_038373865.1 Uloborus plumipes
ATGGCAACAGTTCTTCCACGCCCCCTACAGTAAACTCGAGGAATAGCCTTTTGTTTTCTACTTATAGATACCACTGAACCTGATTGCAAGATGCATGCATAATCTATAATTCGATTTGACTTTTAGTCACCAAATAGATAATTTGTTCCCACGTCTGAACCACAACTACTGTAAATATGTATGTATATGTACTATCTTAGTTTGACTAAACACTTTCTTTTGTAATAGATTTAATTGTCATTTTGAATTGAATTTCGATGTCGACTTCTTGCTGCGCCATTTTCTGTCAAAAGAGATCCTATGATTCTGCATTGTTCGAAGAATGGCACCTATATAAGGGGACACAAGCGTCTTGTGTAACAAAAAGGGTGGGGGAGAAGATAAATGTGAGGGGTGAAGAAGGCAGCACCCCTGTTTTTTTTTCTTTTTTATTATTTAGATATAGTTTTGTTTTTTACCATTACTTATTAAACGACTTTTAAGAAAATTCGGAATATGACCGCAAAAATCAAACAAGCTGTCTAACATAGACTTTCCCTGTACGACTCAAAGTTCCATTGTTATGAAATAACATGGGAAAAGTTTCAGTTTGTTTTTGGAATGTTCAGCTTTTATTTTGGTGAGGTAAATCAATCCACTTGGTAAAAAATCATTTTTCACTCGATCATAACTTTTTAATCGTGAAAAGTGAGGGGGCAGTCGCCCCCCTGCAAGAGCCGCCTATGTGAGGAGACCTGGCTTGTCCGACAGTTTGATTCCAAAAGCGACACGTGGTAACACAAGTAAGTGCGCAAAAATCGCGTTGAGGAAAATGGATGTCTAAGCTTCAGATGAATTTCTTGATAACCGATGTTAGACCATTTCAGCCCGTAAGCTATTATTACTTTTAAGAAATCGGTTATCTTGCTAGAGTTGTTCAAAGTGCAATTTTACTCAACTTCTCATTGGTTACTTTTTACGCAGTAGCAAACAGGCCCGGATTACCCAATAGGCCATCCTAGGTATTGGCCTAGGGGCGCAAGCTCGTAAGGGCGCATATAGCGGAGGAAAAAATTAATGCACAGTTCGTTGTAAAAATAAATAAACAAAAAATAAGGGAAGAAAGAAAGAAAGAAAAAAAAACAAGAATGCCAAAGCGCTATAAAATATATAGAGAAAAAAATTCAACTAGAAGGGACTGCAAATGCCAGTTCAGCAAAAAAAAAAAAGCTATTGAAGGGGAAGGGGACGTAAAGCTTGAGTTGAGGTAATTCATTTTCTGGTCTAAGCTGATACTTTTCCATACCTTTGGTTTAAACAATCATTTCTTGGAAATATGGCGAACAGGAAAATTCGTAAAAGCCATTGTACAGTCAACATGAAACTTATTTATGAGACAATTTTTCTCTCTATAAATCATGTCAGTAATTTTTTTTTTTTTTTGAAATTAATAATTTATTAATTCATATTTATTTAGGACTGCCAATTAATAGGGGAGCCCAAAGTTAAACTTTTTGGGAGGGGGAAGTTAATTTACCGAATGTGTGAAACTTCAATATTTTGTTCAGGATAAAATACGAGCATGCACAAGTATCAACATTTAACGAAAAGAGACATTAGACATCCTTACAAAAATTTATTGAATTGTTATTTCCAAATTTTCCAAACTGGCAGACATTATTTGGCGAATAAGGAAATTTTGGGGAGTTAGCAATGACATCATGTCGAGGCACCTCTGCGGAATATATTGATTATTTTGCACTCAAACTACTTTACATATACTTTATATACACTCAAACTTTGTATATATTATTTATAATTACGTCAGTTAATGGGTCAGTTATTTTCCAACATATTATTTATATACATATATATATATTGTTTTTTTGCCTTCAAAATATTATCACGAAGACCTAAGCCAAGTGGAAAAAAAATACAGGAGATGCCTCGAAATGTGTTTTAAATAGAAGACCCTCCGCCCTTATTCTCCCAACATTTTGAAGATGGTCTAAAATTTTGAAAATTTTCGTAGTTGAGTTCCTAACCCCCATCTTATCACACAGCGCCAGCCCTGTCAGATGCATTTGAGTTCCTATAAATGTATATTTAGAGCTTCAATTTCGAAACTTTTTCTATGGAAAGCTCTCAAACGCCTCACGTCCATATCATAAAATATTATTTAAAATTCCGTTTTTAGTCAGCAGGATCGAAAACTTTTTTGGGAAGTGACCCTGACTTCAGGCCTCTCCCCACCTCATTAAAAATCGTCTAAGACCTCGTGTTTAGGGTCTCAATTTTAAACATTTTCCCAGAGAGCCCCCCACCGACATTCATTCCTCATCTAAAGCTATTCAAATCATCTAGTTGTTTTCAGGGCTTCAGTTCCGAAACATACGGAAACGAATTACCGAACACCGTCGTTTCTCCTAATGTCCTCAAAGATAGTTTCTCATTGCTTATTTAGGACTAAAATTTCGAAAACTTTCTGGGGAGAATGGCTAAACCTCATCCATTTCTCTAACAACATAGGGAATGCCCCACAATGTTTTTGGTCTTCAATTTCGAAAAAAATTCGTACTAGAGTTACCAATCGTCCCGAATAAAAAATAACCTTCTAAAATGGCATTTTAGGACCTCAATTTTGAAAAAGTTCCGGGAGACCTCTCTCGATTTCCGCCTTTCCCCAGCATCATTAACCAATCGTCCCGAATAAAAAATAACCTTCTAAAATGGCCTTTTAGGACCTCAACTTCGAAAAAGTTTCGGGAGACCTCTCCCGATTTCCGCCTTTCCCCAGCATCATTAACCAATCGTCCCGAATAAAAAATAACCTTCTAAAATGGCCTTTTAGGACCTCAATTTTGAAAAAGTTCCGGGAGACCTCTCTCGATTTCCGCCTTTCCCCAGCATCATTAACCGATCGTCCCGAATAAAAAATAACCTTCTAAAATGGCCTTTTAGGACCTCAACTTCGAAAAAGTTTCGGGAGACCTCTCCCGATTTCCGCCTTTCCCCAGCATCATTAACCAATCGTCCTGAATAAAAAATAACCTTCTAAAATGGCCTTTTAGGACCTCAACTTCGAAAAAGTTCCGGGAGACCTCTCTCGATTTCCGCCTTTCCCCAGCATCATTAACCAATCGTCCCGAATAAAAAATAACCTTCTAAAATGGCATTTTAGGACCTCAATTTTAAAAAAGTTCCGGGAGACCTCTCCCGATTTCCGCCTTTCCCCAGCATCATTAACCAATCGTCCCGAATAAAAAATAACCTTCTAAAATGGCCTTTTAGGACCTCAACTTCGAAAAAGTTTCGGGAGACCTCTCCCGATTTCCGCCTTTCCCCAGCATCATTAAAGTTCATCAAAATTTTCGAAATGTTGGGAGGAGGAGTTCTCGAACTTATCCCTTTTCTAACATCATCAAAGATGACTTGCAATTGCGTATGTAGAACTTCAATTTTGGAGGGGGGGGGGGGAATTCCACGAGTATGTGACTGTCATTTCTAGGACAAAAGCAGTGTGTATTTTGTAACATCTAAAGCAAAATACATGCTGTGCAACCGATCTTTTCTCCTGGATTATTATAATTTTTAAGCTGAATTTAATGGAATAATTAAATTTTCAAAACACATTTTACATAATTTTAGAAAAATTATGAAAAAAAAAGGTAATTGACTGACATGATACTTTTTAAAATGTCAGTCAGTTACCATACTTTAACACATTTTTAAAAATCATTCAAAATGTATTTCAAAAATTCAATGATACCATTAAATACAGCTTAAAAATACAATTATACTGGAGAAAAGATCGCTTGTTTAACGTAACTTCGAATGTAACAAAATACTTGAATGTTTGCTTAAAAAATATCAGTAATCTTTAAAATTACCCGTAAAATTGCCCCAGGGTTGAGTTATGTCATTACTTTCCGATAAATGCCTTAAAATTAAATTTTGAAATCTTCAATTTTGAAAAATTTCACAGGGATCACATCCGGACCTTCCTTTTTTGTGCATAGGAAAACAAAAAGAAAAATAGAAACTCATCTTTAATTTCATCAAATGGTAATGAGGGGATACGATTTCGATTGAGTTCGGATGCGTGAGGTAGGGCGCAGTTTTTAAGTTTGGCCTCGGGCGTAAATGGACGTTAATCCGGCCCTGGTAGCAAACCAGATACTAAAATATTGTATTTTAAAATACTTCAAACAAGGCTGGATCCCATCATGTCTGGGAGCCAAAATGTCGTAGAGGGAAATCTGTCCTAAAGTGGAGTTCCAGTGTCAAGTACAGTGCAACGTCGAAAATCCGAATTGTCGAACATCCGAAAGTACTCTTACTGTCTGATTTTCTTAGGTAAAAAATTCCGTGTATTTACGCATGCGTCAGGTCTTCTCTAATCTTACCAAAATAGGAATGATATATAAACTAAACAATGAGGAGAAGAATAATAAGAAGCATTTTGAGCCGTGTCAAACAACGTAGAACGATGCTATTATGTCATGCACATACAGTCCCCCATATTTTATTTGATTAAACTGCAGGCTAAATGGTATTTCTTTAATTACTTTCTAAAATTTGAATATCTTTAAGAACCGAACTCCCTATACTCCCTATTAGTTCAGATTTTTGACGCGGTACTCGTTTTGCAATTCCTTACTGTAGTCGCTGGTAGCTATGTCCTAAAATAACTCCACATGGAGAAAATCCAGTAAGATAACTCAAGGGCGGATCCAGAAATGTTCCAAGGGAGCGGCGATTGGTTTTTTTTCTCGACTTGCTCCGTTTGTTTACCGCATATCCTGGTTAATACATGTTTATTACAAATGTTTCGGTCTTCAATTTTAAAAAGATTCTAGATCAGAGTCCTGAATCCCATCCAATTCTCATAGTATCATCGAAGATTATCTAAAATTGTCTTTTTTGATTTTTAAAGTCGAAAAACTACTGAAGAAGAATCCCTCATGGGAGGGGCGATTGCCCCCATCGCCCCTCCCTTGTATCCGCCCCTGAAGATAACTAATTTTTTTGATTAAGTAATATCTTACGGGAAAATAAAAAGCACATCTTCATACCTCGATTGTTTTGAGATTGAATGAAAGAAGTATAACTCTTTTATAGACCAAATCTTGAACGCAATTTTCGCACATACACTACTGCTCGAGTGGCCAACCTTTTTGGGAAGAGTGCCACTTGCAGGAGAAAAAAGTTTTGAGGACCGCTTTCGACTTTTTCATGATTGCGAAAAATATGAAAAATTGAAGAAAAAAAATGCAATCAATAGGTTAATTATGTGATTTTTACTGAAGTTCCACATTTTTATCTATTAAACCTTTGTAGTGGAGAAGCTCAGTACAGGAAAAGCTCGAACTAAAGCTCGTGTTTCAGTATCGTTGCGAACTACAGTGTTAGCAACAGATGATTTTGTTGAATCCTTGGCAGAAAGAACTTCTTGATGGAGAATACTATGTTTTACTTAAGCATTCTTCTTCCGAAATCCTTTTCAAGCAATGTAAAAAAAAAAACCCTTTCATATTACAAAGTTAACATTCGAGCACTCGCGCTGGGTCTTTTCGACCCAGGCGCAAGGAAAAACATTCGCAGCTCTGTTTGAAAGAAATGGATCAGGTCCTCTGCAGCTGCATTCAAAGTCGACCCCTTGACCTTAGATGTACTTTTGAGATGCTAGATTAATATTTGTCAAAATCATAATTTACTTCCAAATTATTCATTAAATATTGTTTAAATACTTTTCAATGTGATATGGGTCATTCTGACCCAGCGCGCTGTCGTGTATCGGTATGTCGCGCGCGTTCCGGAAGGTTAAAATACAGGCTGCATGTGGCCCCTTTAAGGGTGAAAAATTGTAGCACCAGTGGCCCCTCCCCCGAAGGGGACCCCCGCCCCCCACTTGACTCCCTATAGCACCTTGAAGTGCCATATGGAGTCAAATGGCACCCTATGGGAGATCAATGGCTCCCTAAATGTACCGTTGGAAGCCTAATATCTCCTTCAGGGTGCCATAGGAAGTAACTTCAGTGGGTACTGCTGGTGCTACAACTTTTCACCCTTAAAGTGTCACATGCAACCAGTAGTTTTAACAGTGTACCAGTCATGCAAGAGACTCTATCTGAACATACCATATCAAATGTTTGCCCTCTCCTTTTTTTTAACTTTAATTGCATTTATGAGTTCGTCATCTTTTGTAGTTGAAACTAGCTGTGCAAAGAAAGAAGTCTTTTGGAATATTGAACGTATCGTTCTAGTAACTAACAAATGGGTAAAAATACGCATTCTATGTAACAGCTCCGTTTTTATTCAAAGCTGTTTCTGCTTCTGAAGCCACTTGGGTATCTGAGCCCGAATATACACATCTACATTATTTAAGGAGGAATATTTACGGCTTCCGTCTTTACAAGCACCATTAAGGTGGAAGTCCGATTTAGCGTATATGCCGCAAGACCCGTTTATAAGGAAGGCTGCCATTCACGACACATTCATTCACACAAGGAAAGGACAAGGACAGGAGAGAGAAAGTATATCCATGCCCGAACTGGTATTCAAACCCGGGGCTTCCTCATCCCGATCAGACGCCTCTGACCAAAGGTGGCAACCAAGTGGCTTGTTCAAAGCAAATGACAAATTCTACTTTCAATGTTATTGTTCTGACCAATTGCACTTTGACGTTTGTCAAATGTCATCTATGCCATGGAAGATTATCTTTCGAGTATATTGACCATATTTGAAGTCATCATATTTATAGTCAGTTGAGTCTCGATAACTCGAAGCTTAATTGCTAGAATATTCCTTTATCTGGAAACCTTCATTGGTTCTTAAACTGTTGAGAAGACTGTTCAAGCTTCAAATAACAGGAACTTAAATAACTTTTAGCTGGTCTCTTGGGACTTCGAGTTATCAAGACTCTCTACAGTAATTTAACATATATTAATTGCAAGTTATATTTTTAAGTTTTTAATCGAATATGAGTAGGGTTTTTAGGGTTTGAAAACGTTCCCGAAGAAGATATTATTTTTTTCAAAGCTTTAAACTTCTTTACGTGCCACGCTTATTGCTCCACCGTGGCACGCTCACCGCGGTTAGCCATTCCTGTCCTAATGGAACTCGCTAATGGAACGCTTTAGGAACCAAAATGTCGGAAGATTGAGCCCCCCTTATGATAAAATGATACTTCCATCTTTCTACGTCACGTGTGACGTCGATGGTTGAAGGCGTGATTTTTGATCAAAAGGCACAGGATGAAGTTGGAATGGGCTTTTGTGTATGACGTAGAGGTCTTTAATCCCCTAATAAAAATTGATAAAACAAGCGAGAAAACAAATCGAAATTTAAATCTGATTTGTATACTTCAAGTTTTAAAAGAAAAGTTTTGTTTGACGCAAAACAGTTTGTGTTTTGCTTCAACTTTACATTTTTATTTATTTTATTTATTTAAACCCCACTAGTCACCACCGTACCTACCCTGATGAGGGTTTAACAGGATGTGGTGGCTGGGAGGAATGAACAAAACAAATTACATGGAAACAATAATAATAAAAGGAAAAACAATTTTGATATATACAGAAAAAGACAATAATATAACATTTGAAGTTTTAGGCAGGATATTTGAAGTCTTCTATTTGAGTGCTGAGTAAAAACATTATTTTATGAAGATTCTTGCGAGTAGCTGGATGATGAAGAATATGAGCTATATTTTTGGATACAGGAAGGTTGGAATTATATATGCAGTGGAAAGAGCTAGTTAATGGACAATTGAATACGTAATGTTCAGGAGTTCCAAGTTGGCTGCAAACACATAATGGTGAGCTTATTATTTTGAATCTGTGCAGATATGAAGGAAATGGACCATGTGCACTGAGAAATTGTACTTCCATAGGATGTTTGCATCGTGGTTTTAGCTTGACATTTGGTAGGATTTCGTGAACTCTCCGACCGGTTTCTGCAGTGTCCCAGATTTCCTGCCAATTTTGAAGAAGATTAGACCAAAGGTGATGTTTGAGGAAAGATTTTGGTAGAGGAATTTTGAATACTAATGAATGTGCTGGGTTCATTGCTGCAGTTTTAACTAAAAAGTCGGCTCGTTCATTGCCAAAGTGTCCCTTATGGGCTCTAACCCAGGATAGATTTATGTTTGGATGTTCTCTGCAGAGGGATTGGATGTCTCTGACTAACTTTGAAGAATGCATTGGGTCCTTGATTGCTTTAAGCGAAGATAAACTATCAGAGAAGATTGTAGTGCTATGATAATGAAGTATTTTTCTTTCATGACATCACTTTCTTCTGATATTAAATAAACTAGGTGACCCGTGCGGAATTCCGCAAAAAAAAAAAAAAAAAAAAACTCTAAACTTAAAATTTAATACGACAATTTTATTGGCTTCATTTGCACAACATCGCCATCTACTGCCGTCGTTCTGACTACTTTTCAAAGAGATCAAAGACACGTTCACTTTTACAACTACTACAAAAGTGATACCCTATATTAAAATCAAAAACCCAAGGCTACTACTAAACTAAATACTAACGTTATCGCAAAACTACCATAGTATTTTGAAACAATAAAAGTTACAATTAAGGTTTACCTAGCTAAGCCTTGGCTTGAAATGTCGCATTTAAAATTGATTTGAGCAACAATGTAACGATTTTGACAGTTGAGCAAAAAATTTAACTTTTTCAAACTTCAATCGCTTATAAGTCGCTTAAACGTGAATTTTCGAGATTTTCGTTACGCGGCGCTAGCGGAGAAACGTTCTAAAGAACGCATTTTTTTAAATCTTTCGAATGAAATCAAAATGGAGACGATACGACAATTATTTCGCTAGATAGAGTCAATTTTGTGCCCAAAATTGAAGTTCGAATAAAAAACGAACCGACACTTTTTAGAGTGTGGGTCTAATTTTCGTCAATAACCCGCGGGATAAGCTTCAAAATCATAAATTTTCTTTCAATTCGATAAAGAAATGAGCGAGTTTCGACTGGGTATAGGATTCGGCTTAGAGAAATAATATATGGAGATAGAAAATTTCCTGTTAAAAAAGCGTTGGTGTTTTTTTTTTCCTCCTGAAACACGTATATTCATCATATGTATTTTTTGCAAATTAAACCATAAAAGTAATAAGTAGTTAACTTCTTCACAAAAAAAAAAAATAGTTTTATAAATTTTAAGCATTTTACGAGCAAGAAATAAGAATACAGATTAATGTCTAAGCCACATTCACTGCCTAACTTTATAAGCTTATCCTTTCCGCACGTTACAGCTGAAGTTCTAAGGTCTTAGGGGCTCACAGGTCAAAAACATCTGCTCTGACTCAGTAAAAAGGTCACAGGTTCGACGCCCGCTTTCGTCTAGCATGTTATTTAGCTCGATTTTAGTTATAAATGTTTCCTGTTTTGCTTATGGATTCATTGATGGGTGAAACTCTCGCTTTCGTTCATCATGTTATTCATTTCTATTTTTGTTATAGATGTTTCCTGCTTTGATTATGAATTCATTCATGGATGCGACTCCCGCTTTCGTCTGGCATGTTATTTAGTTCTATTTTAGTTATAAATGTTTCCTGCTTTGCTTATGGATTCATTGATGGGTGCGACTCTCGCTTTCGTCCATCATGTTATTCATTTCTATTTTTGTTACATAGATGTTTCCTGCTTTGATTTTGGATTCATTCATGGATGCGACTCCCGCTTTCGTCTAGCATGTTATTTAGTTCTATTTTAGTTATAAATGTTTCCTGCTTTGCTTATGGATTCATTGATGGGTGCGACACTCGCTTTCGTCTAGCATGTTAGTTATATTTTAGTTATAAATGTTTCCTGCTTTGCTTATGGATTCATTCATGGATGCGACTCCCGCTTTCGTCTAGCATGTTAGTTCTATTTTAGTTATAAATGTTTCCTGCTTTGCTTATGGATTCATTGATGGGTGCGACTCTCGCTTTCGTCCATCATGTTATTCATTTCTATTTTTGTTATAAAAGTTTCCTGATTTGCTTATGGATTCATTGATAGGTTATGGTTCGCAGCAATGAGAATCTTGGATTTTTTTTTCCTCTTTTTTAGCCTACTTTCCCGTTAAAAATAAAATAAAGACGAAAAAAGTATTAAAAGTGGCTTAATGCATCTAAAAATTATCGCCAAGTCAAAAAAATATCGCCAAGTTAAAAAAATTTCGCCAAGTCCGAAAAAAATATTGCCAAGTCCGAAAAAAATATCGCCAAGAAATAGAAAGGTAAAATGAATATCGAAAAATTAAAAATTTGAAAGTTGGGTATTGAGATGGGGAATTTGTTTGTCGGTTGGTCGGTCTGTCGGTCGGTCGGTCGGTCAGTCTGTCTGTCCCCCCCCCCCCCAATAACTTTTGAATAAACATTCCGATGTTGACAAACTTTTTTTTGTTGGAAAGATCTCGGCGAGTACAGCTCATTCCCATATTTGAATTTTCCATTTGACCAATTTTTGGTTCAACTTTGAACCGTTCAAACAACCTGTCCGGCGATGCTAACTTTTGAGTGAACATTCCAATTTTGACAAACTTTTTTTGTTGAAAAGATCTCGGCGAGTACAGCTCATTCCCATGTTTGATTTTTCGATTTGAACAATTTTTGGTTCAACTTTGAACCGTTCAAACAACCTGTCCTTTTTGAGTGAACAGTCTGATTTGAACAAACTTTTTTTTGTTCGAAAGATCTTATCAAGGATACTTCATTCCCGTATTTACATTTCCGATTTGAACAGTTTTTCGTTCAACATTGAACCGTTCAAGCAAGCTGCCACCCCTAAACACTTTTGAGTGAACAATCCGATTTAAATAAACTTTTTTTTTTGTTGAAAGGATCTCAGCAAGGATACTTCATTACCGTATTTAAATTTTCAATTTGAACATTTTTTCGTTCAACATTGAATCGTTCAAGCAACCTTTCCCTACCTAATAACTTCTGAGTGAACCGTCCGAATGGAATAAACTTTTTTTTTGTTTGAAAGATCTCGGAGAGGCTCATTCCCATACTTCGCTTTTGATTTGAACCATTCTTCGTTCAATATTGAACCGTTCAGAAAAAAAAAAAAAAATTAACATTAGCGCCTACGGGGAATTTAAGTTGCATGTTGATCCTGAACTTAAAGTCGGATTTCCTTCAAACTAACTTTGTAAGAAAATGGTTTTGATAAATAATGTTTGTAAAGTACTTTTCTGAATAATCTTCTGTGAGGACTCTGATTCCGACTCCGACTCCGCAAACATGGCGGAAATGCAGGCTCTGAAAAAAAAATGACTGACTGTGCAGACCTTTTTTTGTTTATTTATTCATTTGTTTTATTTTATTTATTATTATTATTATTTTTTTTGGCAGACGATTTTTTTTGTAACAAAAATGTTTCATTCACGAGGGCATTTTATTCTTTATTTATATTTAACAACTGGCAACGGATTAAAAGTGAAGTTCGAGACATTTTATCAACGGACGAGTTTTTTTTTTCTTTTTTTTTCTTTATTTGATAAAATGTGTTTTGATGTACTTTGTACTTTTAATTTTTTTTTAAAAACAATTGAGGAATTTTTCTACGGAAGAGCTGTAACAGTTACATTCTTTAAAAGGTGCGACAAAACTTTATTTATTCGTTTATTTACTTTTTATGTGTCGATTTAATCTGATGAGAGGGGTATATTTTGCTTTTAGAAATCAGCTTTAAGTGCTAAAAAGGTATGTTTGACATAATTTTCAGTCTCAGGTAATCAAGAGAATAATGATCAGATGCTAGAATGCCGATGTCGATGTACGGGAAAGTAGGCTCGTTTAGTTCTTGACAGAACTTCTTGTTGTTCTTTTGAGGGTGGTAAAGAGGCAAAACCAAGAATTTCCGTCCCTTACACAAAATCTAAATTTAGAGTCATAAAATGTCGAATTAATCTGAATTAATAAAAAGAAAATAATCACAGAACTAATACGTTTCGGTACTACACTGTACACAAATATAACCGGAATGGTTTTGCCGAGGTCACAGTTTTGCAGCGCGTATTTATGCCGCTAAACCTGATAGCGATAGGATTTTGAAGCAAACGCGTTTTATAATGCCACGGGTTCCTTATTTATTTAGTGTCTTTACTAAAGCTGTAATGTAGTTTCTATAAAAGCAACAAAATGAAAAGAACGTATTTCATATCAATTAAAGTTGAAAACGGAAAAAGCTTATCCTCTTTTGTGCAAACTTTTAGATGCTTCCATTTCCGCCTGTAAACTGAGTGTTCACTTTTCCATTTCTTCGGTGGCAACACAGTACGTCGGCAATTGTCTTGTAACATTTCCGGTATGAGAGCTGTGAATCTAAGAGGTGTTATGGATACAATATTTTGAGTCGTCCTGAAATTTTAATATGATAGGTTTTTACTGCTTAATAAAGGTTCAGTTATGATTACTATTTTACTATAAATGCTTGGTTTTCTGTGATAGTTAAGTTCTTTTGAGAGTTTACATTTAGAAGATGGGGTTGAGGTAACTTCTATTCGCCCACAAAACTAAATTCATCGATTTATTTACCTTAGAGATTTGTGATATTATGAAGCGCTCAGAAGCACCGAGCAGTAAGCGAGTATAAAAATATTTTGAACGGGAAGTACTAAATGCGCTGGATGTGACAATAAAACTTCCATTCATTTCATTCAAACGCTTGCTTTTTAATAACTGAATTAGTCATTTAAGTTTATTCCAGATTTTAATCACTAAGCGTTCCTTTCTTTGTTAGTTTTTAACTTTGTTAGTTCCAGATTGTACGAAAGTATCTATGCTAACCAGTTCTTTTTTATTTGCGATTTAATTATATAACTCAAAATAACACGCTAAAATAAGCACATCGTCTGCTAACTCAGTTTTCGGAGGAGTAACCTTACTGGGAATGGCAATCTCCCATACTAGCCCTTGCCCAACTAGTGGCTTGCTGTTAATCTGGACCTCATCCCCGGCCCGCTACGCCGCAGCGCTCTTAGCAACTCTCCCCAACCTTGCCTGCAAGAAAAGGCTTGCTGGTTAGGCGCTACTTAAGACCCCTACTATGTTAGAATCGCCCTAACAGTAGGGTTCATCCTTGCCCACTTCCGGCCCGAAGTGAATACAAAGCGTATATTTTCTCACGATCTGTATGGCAACATCACACTAGTAGTAAGGCTTTATAATTTAGATACAGATCGTGGGAAAATAATTGCATTGGAGCAAAGCTCTTTTTCGCTGTTTGGGTGAGAGGAACATGATTGAGCTGACATGAGACAAATGGAAGGACTGGGTAAAAGGTATGTGCAAAATGACTATACAATAACAAAGTGTTTCAATAAACTGGCAATTAGGCGCCGGACAGTTTTATCTGTATCAGAAAGCTGTGTAATAAATTCTATACGTCAAATTTTTTACTCGTCAGTTGAAACTTGATGCCATTGAATCAGAGAGGTTTAACTTATACCTATTGGTAAGAGAATTACAGTCGAACTTGGATAATTCGAAGTGCAAGGGGCCACTTGAAAACTTCAAATTATCCAAAACTTCTAATTAACCAATTTGTTTTTTTTTTTTTTTTTCTTTTATGTTTGGAAATGGTCAATAACGACAGAAATTACGTAAAAAAGGGATTTACTTTTTTTACATCAAATACTATAGCTTTTTTAAATATTGAGAGATTTCGGATCGCTTTAAAGGACTTACTTGATTTTTTTTATCAAAGTTTTCAAGGATATTTACAGCTCGAAATACATCTTCACTCACGTTAGGTTGTCCCTCTACGTAACGACGGTATTGTGTGCACTAGATGAAAGACTGCCTCACTTGCAGTGGGAATTGGCATAAGATCTTCTAGTTCATCTTCAATTTCTTCATCGTCTTCTGTTGAGTTACTCTGTTTGTTAAGAACTTCAGATAGGATATCTGCATCAGTTAGCTCGCCACAAATGTCTATGTTGTCGTCTATGTTGACGTAATCCTCAAAAGATATGCTGTCTGTCCAAGCAATTGGGGGAGATAAATTTTCTTCATCAAAGAGCTCGCTAGGGGTAGAGCTGCTTTTGATGAACCCTGCCTCCCGAAAACAGTTTGCAATTGTTTTTTGGCTCACTGAAAACCATGCATTCAAGCACATTCTTGATGCATCGAGTAGGATAATGGGAACCTTTTGTGAAGTTTCAGTAAGGAGGTATTGAACGACTAGGCTTCTGTAGAAATGCTTCAAATTTTTTATGATGCCTTGATCCATTGGTTGCACCACTGAAGTCAATGTTTGGTGGAAAAAATGGTGACATTCTCCATAGCCGGTATTAATTTGTGAGCCTTTGCAAGTATCAATAATCAGGATGAGTTTTCTGTTTTTTCTTTTGTATGTTCGATTAAGATTTAGCAGCTATTCTTCAGATTCCCCGTCATCCATGCTTTCGTATTCGACCGGTATTTTACAGGTTTTGTTTTGACGTTTTTGAAACACCATGGATTTATTGATTTCTCAATCATTTGTAATGGTAACTTTCAGTGCCGTCCATGTTTGCTACCACAAGGGAATGCTTTCAAGCGACTGTATTGAAATTTGATTTTATCGGTTTTGAAAGAAAAAAAACCTCGAATTAAAAAAGTTGGACTTCGAAAGGACCCAAGAAGTTTTGAGTATTATTGAAGGCAGGTATTCAAGTGGATCCGATACGACATTTAACGTCGATTGAGCTGGCGCGAATTCGATCACAGGCGTTCGACTTACTAAGGGACCGTCACCTGTATCTTACGTGCGGTACGAGGTCGAAGTATTTGTGATTCCCTGGGAAAAAACTGTTGTTGTAACGGACTTCCACCTGGGATAAGACAGAAAAAGTGCTGTGAAATGGTATTGCATAGGGCGTATGGGTAGTGGTGAATGAGCGTCTGGGGCAGTTCTTGGGTGGGTGGCAACAGGGTTATACAGGGGGGGGTTCGGGTAGAATATGGGGTGTGGTAGTTTTAGGTGCAGGGGATTGGGGTGCAGGTTGCTAGGTGGTTGTTGGTTGGATTGCGTATTGGGGAGGTTCGGTGTATGTTGGTGTATTGGTGATAGTGGGGTGGGTTGGGTGGGTGGTTGGGTGGCGTGGGGGGGAGCGATTTATTCATTTATTTTTATTTTTTTTTTTTTTTTGTCTTAATGAAGTTCTGCATATTCATTACTTTATGAGCGTCTAGAAAAGCTGGCACATCTCACCTTTGTACCCCTCTCTTGGGAGACTTTTAACTTGATCAAGTTTTCTGTCTGAAGACGTAGAAATAAGGAAAATTTTTAGAATAGAAACTATTTTTCATTAGTCGTTACAGCATGTCAGTAATAAATAAGTCAACGTGGGTCCCTGCGGTGCTCGCCCATATTGCTCGGCCCTGGAGCCTTTAAACTATAGAAGCAAAGTAAAACGTTACAAGATTATTCTAAATGCAATTTTCTACCAGTTAGTTTCTAACTGCTCTGTATATTTATATAATTAGATTTTTTTTTAGTTTACAGAATCCGCATATCATCATAGACTGGTTAAAAACGCAGGTGGAAGCAGATGATCCACGCCTGCAAGTGATTTATGTCAACTAGTCCAGTGAATGCAACTGGGCTGTTTCACCCCTCCCACCCGCAGTGAGAGGATGTTTAGGGGCAGCTTCCTTACAATTTGCGAAAGACCGCTTTTGAATGTGTGTTCTAGAGATGGGAAAAGTAGTTCCGCAGCCAGAACAGGTGCAACCTGTTCCAGTTCCACGTGGCGGAACAGGTTCAAAACCTGCTCCGCTCCGGACCCCCCCCCTCAAAAATGTGTGGGGGGGGGGACACGACCAAAACAAAAAAAAAAAACTTTTTGACAAGTTCGTATAATTATATATCAGTGCGTCTTTATTTTTCTTCCAAAAAAAAAAAAAAAATCGGTCTTTTTTCCCGATGTGCGATCGAATTAAATTTTTTTTTCTCAATTTCTGATTGATATTCGGTTGGCACGCATTGCATTTGCGGTGT
Organism: Uloborus plumipes; assembly: GCA_038373865.1. Lineage (NCBI taxonomy): Eukaryota > Metazoa > Arthropoda > Arachnida > Araneae > Uloboridae > Uloborus > Uloborus plumipes. Next base: position 15,979 of record JAXGGA010006456.1, read on the forward strand.
ATGTATAGCAGAATTTTATTATTAGTATTTAATTTTTCTCACAGACATTAATTTATTCTGATTGCAAAGCTGCATTGCACACAGATTAATAGTAGTGGATACCAATTTTACAACAAGAAAAATTTGATATTCAAGCATATGCAGAATGACAATTATGAATCCGCAATTGACAGACAGAATTGATAATTATGTTATTAGCGAATGCAAAAAAGAAACACTAAACATGCGGGAAAATACTGCTTTATTCAAACAAACATGTAAAACATATTAGAAAAGCATCATCCCCACAAACACACCATGACGAATACAATATAATTTTCCATGGTATAAAATGTTTCAAAACTAGTAACTTTAGTTTCTGAACTGCATATATGGTCATATCCTTCAACTGCATCCATTAAATTACTATAAAGTATGCAAACACAATGCAAAATTGTACCAAAAAAACAGAAAGGGGGGGGGGGCAATACCCCTGCACTGACCTCCTAAATGACGGACCTAATGACCCCCCTAAATGAAGTTGATCTCGAAATTTATGAGTTGTACGTATTCTTTCGTACTGACCGCTGATAGCAATATTACTTCTATTACAAACTAAAGTGATTTTATTCAATGTTTTACATTTATGTGGTTTTTTTGCCCCCAGAAATAATTTAAGAGAAATTATTTTTGTTGTGGAGAAATGAATAAAAAAATTAATGGTATATGGTCATCATCATTGTCTTTTTGGGAATCGCATGCCTTTCCCCTACCCCCTCTAATCCGCCAGTCAGGCCGTTTCTATTTTATCAAAAGACAACTAAAACCATCCCCAAATAACGGGCCTGAATAACGTGAAATGGAGCAATATCGCCATTAAAATCTAAGCACTGAACCTGTTCCGAAGAACAACTCCGACCTGCTGGAGCTGTTCCACTATTAAATCCTCGCTGCTGATAGGTTAAATCGGAACTGATTACATAAACAGGTGCAAAGAACAACTCCAACCCGCTGGAGCTGCTCCACTATCGAATCCTGTCTGCTGATTGGTTGAATCGGAATTGATTACGTAAACAGGTGCAAAGAACAGATATGGGATCAGACACTCGGATCAGATTGCGTCATGATGAAATACTCAACGGGAGGGGTTGATGAAAATGGGTGCAGAGTTCCTTTTCTCCAGTAGGCCTTTAACATTTCAAAAACAGTAGCACTTCTAACGTGTTGCCAAATACCATAAAAGTTTAAATTTACGCTGATGTGAATAAATATTAAACCCATTGTTATAATCAAACGTGGTTGCTATGAAACCGTAACAATGATAGTAATCATAAAGAAAATGGTGAAAGAAAGCTTTTCAAACTTTAAATGAAGGCACAAAAAACGGGGTTTTTTGTGAAAACTCTCGTTTTTACAGAAAAAAACGCTGATGTAGATGAACTCAAAAACCAAAACTTTATCTAATTATAAAATTTTATCAAAATCGTTAGAGCCGTTTTCGAGATCCGAAATATATACAAGAATTGCTCGTTTAAAGATATAAGATATCATCTAAAATATTTTTGCTGTCGTCTGGCAAATGGCACAATTTTGAACGAATTTTAAAAATGTAATTGCACTTAAGTGTTTATGGGTCATTTTCACCATATGCTTACATTTCAAAATTTTTAAGTAATTTTTTTAACTTGCTATTTTCGTTTAGAAACACTAACAGATGTTTAGTCACATATTGCAGGTGTGTAAAAAAGTAACTGGTTGTACACTTTGATGAATAATTAAGTATTCAAATGCTGTTGTAAAACTGTAAGTTGCAAGAAAAATTGTCGTCCATTACCATACAAAATCAATATGAAATCTCACTTTTAAACTATATCATAGAGCCTAGAACCAACTTCATTTGAAATTATTTGCGCCCTGAAGCTTAAAACGATGTTTGTGATGATTGAAATATTGATCAAAAACTCTATGGTAACGAATTTGACATTTGGTAACGGATTTGACCAGTAACGGACCTGACATTTCAACCAAAATGTCAAATTATGGCTAGGTTGTCGAATTTAAAAATTGAACTACAATATGCATTTTCTTAGAGTTGTATAAGGAACAATATTTAGGGGTAAAAGTTTAGAAAAAGTAAAAATTAATACTAAAATCTTTGGTAACGGACTTGACAAAGAATAAAAATACGCACCTGGAAAAAATTTTGTGCGAAACGCCACAGCAATACTTCTCGACTCAGGGAAACAAAATGGTACAAAATAGTTACTTTACTAATTTGTTAAGTTAACTGAATACGTGTTACCATCTTTTGACTTCAATAAATACCTTTTTTAGCTAAAATAATCTTAGGGTAACGGACTTGACAAGAACTTCCGGACAAAATATATTCATACATTTCTTATTGAAATAAAATTACTATTGTCAATATTTATCATGAATACCATATATTAATAGTCAATATATAAAAATAATATGTCGCATTTAATTTTTTTGACCATTAAGTATAGGAAACAAATAGTTGAACTTGCGAAAATTGGAAATGGACAAGCGTTTTTGCCTTGATTCTCATTTTTAAAGACTTATATAAAAATAAATAAATAAATTTCAATAATTTGTTGAGTGATAGATTTTTTTTGGGAGTATTTCTTGCAGAAAATAATTATTCGCATTGAATTTAAAATATAAGTTATGCTTCAAAATCGTCTTTTTAACCTCCGGACAGCAAATGTAAGCAAATTTTGAAAATGACCCTTATCCACTGGTCAGTCTATGCTATTCTAATGTTTAAAAATAAAAATTCTAATTCTAAAAACTCCGGGAGGAATGTAAATATATGCGTTAAAAAGCCTATTTTTTTAGATGAATGGAGCAACAGTTTTTTCAGTCAAAAACTGATGCTATTTATATTAAACAAAATTCAATTGGTTTACGGGAAATTTGTTCTTTGTATGAAAAACCTTTATATCTTCCAGGAAAAATCAATTAACTGCTCAAGGTCTATTCGTGACAGTGGCTTAAAATTCATTTTTTCAAGAAAGAATTAGTCGACATATATGACATTTTTTAAAAAAATGATCGGGGCACATGAGACTTTTTGAAGATCGAAAAATAAGCTATTAACTTAATGGATTTTTTTCCTTTCTGTGCAGGCTTTTGGAGAAAGTTAATTAACTTAGAAAAAATTTGTTCTTCATAAAGAGATCATTGAATTTATTTAACTTTCGATACATATTAATTGTTGTTGAAATTGCACGTGAGTTCATATCTGACTTAGATTAAAAAAAATTAATTTTTATCCTATGTTGCTCATGCGATTTTTACTTTCTTCCATATCTAATATATAGAAGAAAGTATTGGATTCGTGAAAATTTTCGAATGTCGAATTTTGACGGATTTGCACGTTTTGAGGTGCGCTGAGTCCATTTCGACCATTTTTGGAAAATGTCTGTCTGTTGTGTGTGTGTGTGTTGTGTGTGAGTCTGTATGTGTGTGACCAGTTTTTGTGGCCGCGCTAGAGCAAAAACTACTGCATGAAATCGAACAAAAATTTTTGCACATATGTACCACCATGTGAACTGGTGCACCTGACTTTGTTTAGCGAATTCCTCCAAGGGGGTGGAGCAATCGCACGTGTTCTGCGCGTGGGTGATTGCTATATCTCAGGAAGTAACCGGCGGAATCAAACGAAAATTGGTCCATAGGTAGACCCTACTGAGTACAGGTGCTGATTCAATTTGTGTGTCAATATCTCGAAGGGGGTGGAGCAATCGCACGTGTTCTGCGCGAGGGTGACTGCTATATCTCAGGAAGTAACCGGCGGAATCAAACAAAATTGGTCCATAGGTAGACCCTATTGAGTACAGGTGCTGATTCAATTTGTGTGTCAATATCTCAAAGGGGGTGGAGCAACCAAAAGTGCTTATTTTGTGATTGCACCAGCTGTATCTCTGGAAATATCGCTGCGATTTGAATGAAATTTGGAATAACACTAACCCAATATGGAAGCAAGCATCAATTAAATTTTGGCGCCAATCGCCCCAGGGGGAGGGTGGGGTGATTTTTGCGCTTAGTCAAGAATGCGAAAAATTAATTCATCAAAAAATCGATTTCGCGCTATTTAATTATCAAAACATCTGAAAACTTTCAATGACTTGAAATTTTTAACTGTTGTCAATTTCTTTTTGCTAACAAATAAAATGTTTGCAATTAATCTAAACAAGGCTTTTGCAATGATTTCAAATTTCGCTCATTGATTCTGCATTTGCAGGGTTATTACGATAATTGAGAAATTGGAGCTGTCTCCAATTATTCGGACGAGTACGTATTTTATTCTGTAACCGGAATTTATAAGATAGATACAGAAGAAAGTTTCGTGACGGCCACGACAGCTAGTTTCTTTTCTACAAAAGAAATTGCTAGGCTACTATGAACTGAATATTAAGAAACACTGAGTTTATAATTCTCTAGGAAAAACAAGTTAATTATTCAGAAAATTGTTCTTCTGCGAGAGGCCGTGACTTTATTTTTTTTTAACGGGGGCACACATGTTTTCTCATCCTGAAACTAATAATATATGAGCAGAAAAAAATTTCCACACCCTACGATTTTCTTATTAGACTCAAGACCAATTTTTATGGGTAAAATAACTTGCCACACGTATATTCTTCATATCGATGACTAAATTATTTTATCAAATGGTTTTTTAAAAAATTGAAAATAACCCAAAAATACGGTTATCATCACTAAACCTGTTCTTTCATTTTCGGCTGTGGAAACACTAGTTCACTGGATAGAACGAGAGTCTTTCTGATAAGGCCAAAAAATCCTATCACCCCTAAATGAAAAGATATTAATTTGATGGAAATTCAAGATATTTTTTATAAGAAATGAAATTAACAAGTGTTTAGAGAGATTTCTTCTTTAATGGGAACATTATACACTAACACGCGAACTAAAACTAAAACATTTTCTAGAATACAGTTTTTAATGTTTAGAATGCTCACTTCAACAGTAAGGGGGTAGCTTGGAAGACGTGGAAAATGGCCCTCTTGTTTTCTCTCTGAACCACCCCTGCGACTTATACTATAGATGGGCCGAAGCTTCGACCATTTCACCGAAGCTTCGGTTTGTCCGAAGCATGAGACGTGCTTCTGCCGCTTCGGCCTATAATAATTTATGTTGTAAGTTATTGACCTTTAGACTATACACTATTATAAAAATGTATCTACTATACACTATTGTACAGTATACTAAAACATTTTTTTTAATAAACTGATTGTGGGCATCGAACCTTTGGAATCAGAAACTGCTCATTTTTTTACACCATATTATATATGGGTGATTCTACAAATACGGGAATATTTCTAATAAGTACATTTCAAAAAATTAATTTAAAATAAAAAATATGAAAAAAAATCAGGAAAGTAGCTTGCAAGTTACATAATTAAAATAGAATATCAGCAGAGCTTAAATGTTTAAATGTTAAATATCATGTGAATGGTAAAATGGACATGTGAATGACACAATGGGTATGTTAATAATGCAATAGGTATATTAATTAAATTTTTTAACCTGTGAGCTGTTAGAGAAGATTTTTAAACATTGTACTGTCATAGTTATTATATTACACAAAGTTAGAACTAATGCTTCGCCATTCACAGGCTTTTGAGTCATCCACAGGTCTCATATTGGGACATGTGAATGACATAAGGAAACGGGCATGTGAATGACAAAACACAGGTAATGTATTCTCAAAAAGTCATATCTGAATATTTTCCGGCTTAACTTCGAATAAGAATCTACAAATGTAAGCTTTAGGACTATTCATTATCAAAATTTATTTACATGTGCATTTTACTTGCATTCTGTACACCATATTAATGACAAAGATGAAAAACACTTGCCTGAAAAGTTGAGTTTAACCCATTACCCGCTGGTGTTGCGTTGACGCAACGGTCATTATAAAAAATCATAAAAAATTCGCTATTTAACTAATTTTTATACCGATTTCAGTTTAAGGTTTAAGGACAACCATAGAAACATGTTAAGTAAAACAATTGCCTCAAACATTTTATTCTATATGTAATAAAAATTGTGGTTCTAACATGCTTTTTTTTGCTCAAATTTGTAATCTATTTTTCTATCAAAACACTTAGAAAAGAAAAAAAGTTTGGGTTTGTATGTGAAATACTCTTAGTCAAGGTCACTTTCATAAAAAAAATTTCACTCAGAATTGATTCTGTTTCGGAGGGAAGGAACGCAAAAGCAGGTGTTGCGTGAATGCATCGTCAGCGAAAAAGGGGTAGTCAGATCTTTGGTCAGACTGCCTGTCTCAACTGCTTTTTCGAAAGGCATACGCGCATTTCTATTCTGCGCGTTTTGACTTTTTTTTCGTCTCCGCCTTTTGAAATGCCCAGAACAAGATATCTTAGTTTAAGAAGCATTCGAACATGTTTTTGAACAAAAAAATTAAAAAAAAAAAACTCTGATGTGATGATGATGATTCGAGGTTCTACTTACGGTAAAATTGAGCCCGTAAAGAACGTTTCTTGCTACTCCAGAATTCAGAAGAAAAAGGTTCCTGTTCCTCAGCTTTGCATCATTGAGCAATACAGGCCCGTCATTTAGAGGGGGGCAGGGGGGTCAATTGCCCCCCTGGCTTTGAGAAATCAATGTATTTACATATAAGTGGGCGTGGTTTTTGATGTTTTTCGGTGAAATTGCATTGTGTTTGGACCCTTTGCCCCCCCCCCCCCTGGAAAAACTTGAAATGACGCCCCTAGAGCAATATAACATGGAAATGGGTAATGTTGATTAGTGAAATAATTTAGTTTCAAATTATAGAATTAGAGTCCGAGAGAAAAATGTTGGCCAATATTTTCAAATTATATCTATGCTGCACAAACAAATGCTCGGAAACTTTCAAGACTGTCTGAAGAAGGAAATAGAAAGTCACTGTTGGGGTTTTAGACGAGAGGTTGCACTTAATTTTTGCAGCCCCCCCCCCCCTTGATAATAATACACAGAAGAAAAGTTCAGCTACAGGACCGTCAAGCAAATTCAGCTTTCCAATGCCAGTATCTGGGGGGCATTTTACAGCAAGATTTACAAATAACAAAAAGGTACGGTGCAAATATTTCCATTGTGTTGTTTCTGAAACTACTCGGGTACCCGAGCCCGAGTAGACAGATCTTCCTGATTTAACTCGGAACAAGTACGGCTTCCGTTCTAATAAGCACCATTAAGGTGGAAGCCCGATTTAGCTCAGAGAGCTCTGTTCTTTTGAACCAGGCCAAGGGCCGAGTAAACAACTGGTTTTGTACCCCTAGAGGCATCGTTTAACTTGAAGGATTTTGTGACCACGACCCATTTTACTTCGCCCAGCCACCATTAGTAACGACGGTGGAGTACTCCTCGGCTAGGATCAAACCCGGGACACCCCGGTTACGAGTCCGACGTCTTATTGATCGGGCTGACCACGGCCCCATTGCCACTGTCAAACTGTTTATCGTTGCAATGCTTGTGATATTGCTCTCCACCCCGATTGCTACGAAGTTGATCATGTATGACCTTGGATAATCAGGTTTTTGTTAAATTAAAATTTTTTTGATTGATTTTTAAAAAACATTTTTTACTTTCTGCTAAAGTTCTCAGCACATTTCAAAACCATATCAAAGCTCATACAAATTTTAGATGCCTAAAACGCATTGAAACTGCGGAATTGTATCAAATAGAACTACTTAGCATCCGTACCCCTTTTCCGCTGACGTTGCGTCAACGCAACATCCTATATTTCTAAATGTAAGTGGAATTTTGTTCTTTTTGCAGCATAATACTATTGTATGGGTTCAAAATAGTAACTTTTGTGATTTGTATCAAAAACAAATAATGATTTCGAGTTTCGGCGGTTAATGGGTTAACTTGCTATTAATCAAAATGTAATTGCAGAACAGGCACATTAATCTTCAGCCAGAAATAACAAAGTTCCTTGCTTTATTTTAAGATGTGCTGCCAGATTTTGAAATAAAACATTTCAGATAAAAATATTTATATTTTTCAGACATGTGGATTACTGATAATCGCTGGGACAAAGTTTAGATACATTTTTATAGGTATTATTTTCACTTTATTTTCCTTTTTGTGATTTACATCTTGCACACATACACATTCAAAAATAAAAAAAATCTTGAGAAAAAAAACACTTATTTTTTTTTAAATCAAGCTTCCATAGATTGTGCAAATTGCACCTACGGTACAGGGCATGCGTATAACATTTCAATGTAATATTTTTTAATGAATAATAATTAATTATTGACATTGTTGATAATCAAAATTATACATTGACGAAAAAAAATCTCAACACCAAGAACAAATTACTGTAGAGTAATGAAATTTGGGTAATGCAATTGTCTAGTTAACATGTTTAATTGATTAAATGTACAAGATCACTGGATAGTTTAAGCTCAAGAAAATGCTGTGCGAATACAAAATTATCTTACTTTAATAGCCGATGTAACCTCCAGAATTCTTAATGCAAGCCTGAAAGCGTGCATGCATTGTGTCATACAGGTACCGAATGTCACTTTGTTGTATGGAGTGCCATACTTGTTGCACTTGTTGTGTCGATACTAGGACAGTCATTGCTGACTGTGGATGATGCTGGAATTGCCGACTAATAATACCCGATACGTGATTAATTGAAACAGATCTGGTGATCTTGCAGGTCATGGTAACATGTCAACACTCAGTAGAGCACATTGTGCTACAGTAGCGGTGTGAGGGCGAGCGTTATCCTGTTGGAAAACTCCCCCTTGAATGCTACTCATGAAGGGCTGTACTATAGGTTGAATTCCCAGACTGATGACAAATTTGCAGTCAGTGTGTTTGGAATAACCACAAGAGTACTCCTGCTGTCATAGGAAATTGCTCCCGAGACCATGACTCCAGGTGTAGGTCCCGTGTGTCTAGGCAGCGGACAGATTGGATGCAGGCGGTCCCCTGGCCTCTTTCTGACCAACATATAGTCATCACTGGCACCAAGGCAGAATCTGTTTTCATCGGAAATTACAACAGATCTACACTCCTACCTCCAGTGAGCTCTGTCTTGACACCACTGCCGTCGCAAACGACAATAGTTTGCAGTCAATGGAATACAGGCTACAGGCTACATGGCTCGGAGCTGTCCTTGAAGTAAGCAATACCTTACCGTTCTTTGGGTCAAGGCGGTATGAACTGCAGCTCGAATGTCAGCCGCGGATTCAGTACGATGCGCCACAACCGCACGCAGGATTCGGCGATCTTCCTTCTCAGTTGTGCCACGTGGCTGCTCGGAACTCGATCTTCTTGAGGTAGTACCATCCCTTGACCATAGCTTCCAATAATCATGCACGGTAGAAACATTCCCACCAAGTCTTCCTGCAATATCGCGAAATAAAAATCCACCTTCTCGTAGCCAAATTGTACGACCTCGTTCAAACTCGGTGAGCTGTTGATAATGGCTTCTTCGTCTTCTTATAGGCATTCCTGGCTAACATGAACGCAATGCGTCAAATTTCACGGAAAAATAATACTCAAGAGCTTTACAACACGCTTTTAAAACAAGCCTTATTTGCATGTTCTGAGTGACGCCAGCTGCGTCACACTTATGCGTGGAGCGCGAAATTTCAATCGATGTCATCTTTCAGTTGTATAAACACGCCTACAAAATTTCGTTTATCCAACGCTAGTTTTTCTTGGTGTTGGGATTTTTTTTCGCCAGTGTAGAGCAAAAGATGCATAAAAATATTCCTAAAAGAGTTTTTTTTTTAAGTTAAAAAAAGGAAAGAGTAATCAGTATGGAACACAAATTTGCCCATTTTTCTAGAATCACACATATAACTGAAATTTTTTATGTAGAGCAAAAGATGCATAAAAATATTCCCAAAAGAGTTTTTTTAAGTTAAAAACGAAAAGAGTAATCAGTATGGAACACAAATTTGCCCATTTTTCTAGAATCACACATATAACTGAAATTTTTTATGAAATAACTATAATTAAATTACATGAAGTTAACAATGGGGGAGTTTTCTTCAGTCAAAAGTACTACTTTTTGTTACTGAAATTGATAGAATGATATAAAAAATAACATGGGCCCGGAAAATACTTTAATTTTCCCAACAGTTTAATTTTTATTATTTTTTTAAATACCCTACCTTGAAAACGGGGCGTGGTTTTTGTGACGTCAGTGGTGCACCTAACAGCTCTCTTTCCAATAATACCACCATTTTGCTTGACTTGAGCTGTCCAATCGCAGGAATCGGTGACGTCATGACCTTCGTCATCTCATTACAACCAATTAGATTTCGCGCTTACGTGCACCACTGACGTCATGCGCAGATTTTTTTTTTTCGGAATAGCATCTGCGCACCGGTTAAAATAATTCATAAAAAATATATAACTGTGTCAAAAAATAACAAGAAGTTCTGTCAAGAACTAAACGAGCCTACTTTCCCGTACATCGACATCGGCTTTCTAGCATCTAATCAATATTCTCTTGTATATCTGAAACTGAAAATTATGTCAAACATACATTTATAGCACTTAAAGCTGATTTCTAAAAGCAAAATATACCCCTCTCATCAGATGAAATGGATACGTAAAAAGTAAATAAACGAGTAAATAAAGTTTTGTCTCACCTTTTAAAGAATGTAACTGTTACAGTTCTTCCGTATAAAAATTTCACAATCTTTTTCAAAAGAAAAAAAATAATAAATAAAATAAAAGTACAAAGAACATCAAAACACATTTTATCAAAGAAAGAAAAAAAACCTCGTTCGTTAATAAAATGTCTCGAATTTTATTTTTAATCCGTTGCCAGTTATTAAATATAAATAAAGAATAAAATGCTCTAGTGAATGAACAATTTTTGTAATCAAAAAAATATCGTTTGCCAAAAAATAAATAAATAAATAAATAAAAATAATAATAATTAATTAAACAAAAAAAAAAAGAATAAATAAACAAAAAATCGTCTGCCCAGTAGTCATTTTTTCTGAGCCTGCATTTCCGCCATGTTTGCGGAGTCGGAGTCGGAATCAGAGTCCTCACAGAAGATTTTTCAGAAAAGTACTTAACATACATTTTTTATCAAAACCGTTTTCTTACAAAGTTAGTTTGAAGGAAATCCGCCTTTAAGTTCAGAATCAACATTCAATTTAAATTTCCCAGTAGGCGCTCATGTTAAAATTTTTTCTGAACGGTTCATCATTGAACGAAAAATAGTTCAAATTGAAAAGTGAAATATGGGAATGAGTCTCTCCGAGATCTTTCGAACAAAAAAAGTTTATTCAATTCAGACGGTTCACTTAAAAGTTATTAGGTGGAGAAAGGTTGCTTGAACGGTTCAATGTTGAACGAAAAAATGTTCACATTGAAAATTTAAATACGGTAATGAAGTATCCTTGCCGAGATCTTTTGAACAAAAAAAAGTTTGTTTAAATCGGACTGTTCACTCAAAAGTTATTAGGGGTGAGAGCTTGTTTGAACGGTTCAATGTTGAACAAAAAATCGTTCAAATCGAAAATGTAGATACGGGAATGAAGTATCCTTGAAAAGATCTTTCGAACAAAAAAAAATTTGTTCAAATCGGACTGTTCATTCAAAAGTTAGTATCGCGGGATCGGTTGTTTGAACGGCTCAAATTTGAACCAAAAATTGTTCAAATCAAAAAATCAAATATGGGAATGAGCTGTACTCGCCGAGATCTTTCCAACAAAAAAAAGTTTGTCCAAATCGGAATGTTCATTCAAGAGTTATTAGGGGGGGGGACAGACAGACCGACAGACCGACCGACAGACCGACACACAAATTCCCCATCTCAATACCCTACTTTCAAATTTTTAATTTTTCGATATTCATTTTACCTATTTTTTTTTTAACTTGGCGATATTTTTTGGACTTGGCGATATTTTTTTTAACTTGGCGATATTTTTTGGACTTGGCGATATTTTTTCGATGCATTGAGCAATTTTTAGTACTTTTTTCGTCTTTCTTTTATTTTTAACGGGAAAGTAGGCTAAAAAAAAGGTCAATTCCTATGTTTTGAAGCATGCTCTTTCAGAAAAAAATACTTTTGAAATTTCGAAAACTCCCCCATTATATGAGCAATTTTAGTTGCTTTGAAATAAAGCTAGTGAAACGAGATTTTTTTACACATTTTTAGTGTTGACATTTAGATATAAAAATGCCAGTTTTTAACATTTACCAGGCCAAGATTTTTTAGAAGTCACATATTATTTAATAAAGTTGTAGGCATAAAATTTCAGTTTTTCTTAAATTTGTTTATATGTTGACAAAATCTAACACCTTTTCTTTATATTGCTCAAGATTATTAATAATAGTCAGGATGATAAATTATCCTGAGAAGTAGCAAAAAGTTAGATGAAACTGAATTTTAATTTATTTTTTATTAAGCTAAATATGAAAACAGTTCCTATTTCATGCACATCCACTTTTGATGAAAGATGATAAGTTTTGATTTCATTTGTTACTTCAAGGGAAAAGCTTAATTTTCAATTAATTTCTATTTAAAGTAAGCATTTCAAAAAATAAACGTGTTAAATATTTTATTTAAAATATAAATACTGAAAAATAAGGAACAAGTGATGTACAGGACTAACAAATTTAAATTTACTTCAAGATTTTTAAATTAAGAATATTCAGATATCTAGTACAATATAAAGGTATAATGTAACTATAGTAGAAAATGTCTAGTTGAATTATGTGATTTAATATTTGATCATATCATTTGGTCTTATTTCATATTCCAAGTAATACTTCATATTGCTCACTTCAAATTTAAAAAAAAAAAAAAATAGAACTGTCTTTTCTGGTACTACCAGTACAAAGTAACAAGTAAAATCAATTTAAAAATGAGACAATAAGATAAAAATGGGGGACGGGGGTTTAAAACTAGGAATATTAAAATATATGGAGAATAGCTTCTTACTTTATGCATAACTCAATGTTAACCCATTAATGCCTAGCGTCCCTTTTTTAGGGACGGTCCAAAAAGTGTGTCTGAATTTTCCAAAAATGAACATTTCAACCAAATAATTGTGTTCAACAAATTGTGATTAACAATTGTGTTTCAACAAATTGCAGCACATAACCGCTGTAAAGTGTGATCTGCAGCCATTTGATTAGGATCTTTATCAAAAATTACATCGTTCACAATCTCAAGAGCAAAAAGCTAAGTTTTTAAAGTTATTAACAAGTAAATCTATCTGTGTTTGATATATGTGCTACTCTGATCGATGTTTTAGTTTACCTTTTTTTGCAATTTTGTAAGTTTTAAATTTTTTTAGGATTTCATAGCAATTTAAGAACGTCCCTAAAAAGGGACGCTAGGCACCAAAGGCTGCATTGTTTAACCGCTGCTGATTTCTTGCTTAGAATCTATAAGTTACTAGCTGACCCGGCCACGCGTTGCTGTGGCTAAGGTATGGGTTAAACTATAATGTTTCAATAGAAACGAAAAACTTTTTTACCGTTATAGAGATCAACTTTATATGAATATTAATTTGAGGTCAAATATGAAAACAATCGAACAAAATTTTCTAAGTTTGCTAGAAACAAAAAAATCAACAAAAAATATAGCATTTTAGTACTTAGAAATATTATATTCAAGCTTGTAACAATTGAGTTAATTGAAAATTTGCTAATTGCTATTGTAACATTTTATTTTTTAATGTAACATTTTATTTTTTAATAATGTAGGTAGGGTAGACAATTAACCAATATTATTTGTTATTTTTTGAATTATAAGCCTTTTTAATTTCAGTTTAACTCAACACTAATCGGTGCACAATATTCTTTGTTAATCTGTCTCTTGTAAACAAAAATAGATTGGACGGTTTTTCTACACCGGAGCAAGCGACCTATAGTTGCCCATGGGAAAAACATGGATTTTCTAAATCTAAACCACAAATTGACATTGTTTGTCCTTGGGACTTGTTAATGGACATGGCGAAAGCTAAACGAATGGGAAACTGTAGCCTTTTAAAAGGTATTGAAAATTCTGACTGTGTCATTGGGATACGTGGCAACAGAACTACTTCATCTTTAAACTTGCTAGTCAAAATGATTGCCTCAATAATGTTCCCGGTGATTTTTTTGATAACTAAACGCGTACCATTGCATAATCTCGGTGGATTTAAATTACGTAAAAGAACTATGGGTGAACCAATTTTTAACCGCAGATTATGTGGTGGCATTCCGGGTATGTTTAAAGAATTTTAGCCAAAAATACAGAAAAGCTGGTAGCTAAATGCATAATTTGCAATAAAAATATATTGCGGTCCTAAATTGAGATAAAAACTATCCTATCATTTAAGTTGGACCAAACTGAAACTGCGTGTAAAATTTGGTTAAAATCGGTTCAGTAGCTGAGGAGTCCATTGGCCACAAACACAGGAACACGTAATTTTTATATATTAAGATAGGAAAGATTATTACTTGCTTACTGCGCTCCAGAAGCTGCCAGAACGTGTGCTTTATGTCGCTCAGCCATGGAGATGTCAAAAAAGGCGTAGTAAAAAGGCTTAGCCAAGAACACAGAAAAGCTGGTAGCTAAATGCATAATTTGCAATAAAAATATATTGCGGTCCTAAATTGAGATAAAAACTATCCTATCATTTAAGTTGGACCAAACTGAAACTGCGTGTAAAATTTGGTTAAAATCGGTTCAGTAGCTGAGGAGTCCATTGGCCACAAACACAGGGACACGTAATTTTTATATATTAAGATAGGAAAGATTATTACTTGCTTACTGCGCTCCAGAAGCTGCCAGAGCGTGTGCTTTATGTCGCTCAGCCATGGAGATGTCAAAAAAGGCGTAGTAAAAAGGCTTAGCCAAGAACACAGAAAAGTTGGTAGCTAAATACATAATTTGCAATAAAAATATATTGCGGTCCTAAATTGAGATAAAAACTATCCTATCATTTAAGGTGGACCAAACTGAAACTGCGTGTAAAATTTGGTTAAAATCGGTTCAGTAGCTGAGGAGTCCATTGGCCACAAACACAGGGACACGTAATTTTTATATATTAAGATAGGAAAGATTATTACTTGCTTACTGCGCTCGAGAAGCTGCCAGAACGTGTGCTTTATGTCGCTCAGCCATGGAGATGTCAAAAAAGGCGTAGTAAAAAGGCTTAGCCAAGAACACAGGAAAGATGGTAGCTAAATACATAATTTGCAATAAAAATATATTGCGGTCCTAAATTGAGATAAAAACTATCCTATCATTTAAGTTGGACCAAACTGAAACTGCGTGTAAAATTTGGTTAAAATCGGTTCAGTAGCTGAGGAGTCCATTGGCCACAAACACAGGGACACGTAATTTTTATATATTAAGATATCAAAAGAAGTTAGTAAATGTTTTAGACTGAAAAACAGATAATAATTGTAATTTTTAAAATTTATTTTATTATAAAAATCTAATTAAATTAAATTAATTAACATATAAACTGAATTATTTATGTTCTTAAATATTTTTTCATCTTTTTTTTTTTTTTCTTGCTTAGAATCTATAAGTTATATCAAAAGAAGTTAGTAAATGTTTTAGACTGAAAAACAGAAATTAATTGTAATTTTTAAAATTTATTTTATTATAAAAATCTAATTAAATTAAATTAATTAACATATAAACTTACTTATTTATGTTCTTAAATATTTTTTCATCTTTTTTTTTTTTTTTTTTTTTTTTTTTTTTTAATTACAAAAAATATTCAAGGTAAATTTTGAAAGAAAGCTTTTTCAAAAATGTAATTCTTTAAAACACTAATTATTCGTTGTATTTAATTACTTTTCCATTATGCATTTAGGTGTTTATTATTGTTAAGTCTGACTGTTAAAGAAGCCCTAAGCTGTTTCAGAAGCTTAGCATTTCACCTTGATGAAGAATTCAAGAATTGCATACGTGTCTGTTGTTTGGGAAAGAGGGGGGTTGCAGATTAATTTCAGAATTCCCTGAGCATCCCAATTTTGATCTCTAGTGTGACAATTTATTTTCTTTACTTGCGCTCCTACGTGATTATTTGTTTCAGAAAGGTTTTGTGCAAGAATCAGATTAAAAAATGCTCACGAACTAAAGTTACTTTGTTCAAAAAAGAAAAGAGAGAAAGCTTTGCATAAAATAATATTACGTTGGTTCGGTGGAATAATAGAAATGTCATAACTATTGCATTGAATCTTCATGGAGTTTATCCTATTGTAAAGGCTAAGCGATTGTCCAATAGCGAAAAGAAAGTAATTGAAATTGATGAACCAAAGATATATGGTTGCTCAGTACAGTCGTTGCATATGGAAAAAGATCCCATGCATCAAATATCGGAAACTACCGGTTTTTGATCCACTCTAAAAAATGGTGGTAGCCACTCTTCATTTTTGTTTTAGAAGCTGCTGTACAAAATGCATAGAGCTCAAGAGTACCGGATTGAGTTAGGTATTATGGGGCTAGTTGTTATATTGCTTTAAATAAGACTCAGGTATGATGTGCCCATTGAAGTAGAAGATCTTATCGAAATGCAGCAAATGCAATACGTAGGTTTGCAGAACAAATGCTTTGCTGACTTTCATACTTAACAACGTCGATATTTCCTTGTTCTGTGAATCTACTTCCCAGTTTATGTTAATTGCTGCTTTTATTTCTTCTTATAAATTGTCATTTTCAATATTACATTGTAGGCAGAAAAAAAAATTAGGTAAAAAAGTATGTACCCTCTAGTGCCTAGCGTCCCTTTTTAGGGACGATTTTTCTTTCTTAAATAAAAAAAATATTTTTTACATGATAATTTTTTAACTATTTTTCCGGTCCATTAAACACTATTTGTAACCAGTATACAAAGTATCGTTGAAAAAAAAATGTCAGGCATTAATGGGTTAAGACTTCTTCAACTAAGCTGCGCTTCGCGGCCATCTCTAATTATAAGGTTGATAAAATGCAAGTTGTAGCTAATTTCTAGTAATAAAACATTTGAGCACATCAGTTGGTTTTATTATTACATCAACTTAACTATAGAACATACCTACTATTTATATTCCAAATAATTCTCATTCTCCTTATTTCAATAAAAAAAAAACAGAAATGCCTTCTTTTTTTGTACTACTAGTACAATACAAAAATAAATACTTTTTTTAGTGAAATTAATTTGAAACTGAGTCATTACGCTAAAACTACTGTGTAACACTAAGAATATTGGAACGTTTGGAGTATAGCATATTATTGCATACATTTATTACATGTCCAATGCTGTAATTTAAAATATGTGCAAAAGCCGACGCTCCGGCCATTAGTTGACCGAAGCTTCGGTGTTCGGCGCCTCGGCTAATTCCCGCTTCGCGCCATCTCTACTTCAAAGGATAAATGCTTCATTTATTATTATTTGTTTTTTCATGTAAGCAGTTTTAATATAGATATTAAAATGGGAAACATAAAAAGAGAATAATAAAACAAAGAAACAATCTTCTACTAGTAATGCTAATTTTTGCTTGAAATCGAAGCAACGAGCAATATTTCTAAGATGTTTCAATGTTTTTTTAAGAACTCTGCATGTGTGCATATTATTGGAAAAAAGTGATAAATATTTTTTTTTACTGAAATTTCTTTAAGCGCATCTGCATTTAATAAAAAATTTCTTGTTTGTATTGCAACAATAAACACAGCAAAGCTCCCGTTTCAAAAAATCCTAATTTCAAAAATTTCACTTCGGATTTGCAAATGAAAGCAGAGAGCGGAGCACCGAGAGCTGTATGTAGCTCGCAGAATCGATCATCAAGTGACGTAACGGGCAGGGGCGGGGCTTCCGATTCATGGCTCTATTGTGACGTCACCACCGGGGGCGTGGCCACGCTCCGTGACGTCACGGACGTGGAACCGGTTCCGATTTCTTCTCAGACTTCCCCCACGAAGCGAGCGGCCGTGTGTTTACTAGTGGGGTGCCATGGCGTACCCGGACCGATACCGAGCGACCGAATTCGAACCGGTCGGGTGACTCGGCCATGCGACCGGTCCTGCTGCCGGTGTGGTGCTGGCTGCTGCTGAGCTGGGCGGGGCGGGGCCGCGCTAATCCCGACGCGAAACGGCTCTACGATGACTTGATGAGCAGCTACAACCGCCTAATACGACCCGTCAGTAACAACAGCGATACCCTTACTGTAAAGATGGGGCTCAAGCTTTCCCAACTTATCGATGTGGTGAGTAGAACCCCCCTGGAAAAATCTTTCCTCCGTTCTGTTGCATGTGAATTTGAAATAATATTGCTAATTTTCGTGGTGCATGTGGTTGTTTCTCATTCAAACCATGTGTTGCATTTGCTGAATCAGGAAAAAAACGAAGTCAAACTTTTATAATTAAAAATGCATGTGAGAAAAGTGCAATTTTCTTTGTTTCTTTCCTTTGGGGGGGGGGGGGAGGGGATTTTAGTGTTGCTGCTGAACGTGTTAAAATGATATTGTTAATATTTTTGAATCTGCTCATTTATCACACAAACCATGTGTTGCATTTGCTGAATAATGAAAAAAAGGAAGTCAAACTTTTGTCATTAAAAATGCGAGACAAGTAATAACGGTGTAATTTTTTGGAGGTCTTTCGTGTCTCTGCTAAACATGTTGAAGTAATAGTGTTAATGTTTATACAAACCATGTGTTGCATTTGCTGAATAATGAAAAAAAGGAAGTCAAGCATTTACCATTAATAATGCGGGACATGTAATAAAGGGGTAATTTTTTGAAGGCCTTTAGTGTCTCTGCTAAACATGTTGAAGTAATATTGTTAATGTTCTTGTTGTATCTGTTTATTTATCATGTATTATTTATCATGTGCTGAATGAGGAAAAAAATGAAGTCAAACTTTACTAAATAAAAATGCGGGACGTAGTGTAAAGAAAACATATTTTTTCAATACTTTTAATGTCCCAATTAAATATGCATCTTTTTCCATTTCACCTTTTAAAAAAATACTGAATTTTCTTTTATTTTAACCTTAACTGTGGTGGCATGATTGAAGTCGAGTTTTCATAATTAAAATGAGACTTACCATAAAGAATAATATTATTTAAAACTTTTTATGTCGTTTCTACATATATGTATTACTTTTCTTTTTGCTTTATAATAAATGGGGGAACTGTTTTATGTATATGTTACTGTTATTGCAGGATTGAAGTCAAACTTTTCTATTAAGAAGTGCAGGACATATAATGAAGAAGTAATATCTTTCAAGGCTTTTGTCAAACTCATATGATTAAAAACACAGATTTTTTTATATTTTTTAATTTTTTTAAGTGATATTTTTCCAATACCCGTAAGGTCGCTCTCAAATTGTGATATCTTTGTCCTAAAAGTTATTTCTTGAGCTTTGTTGCGTTAAAGCCTTAAAGTGCTGGAGGGATTAGGAGATTGGAATTTTATCTATGTCACTGAAAAAAAAAGTCACGAGAAGTTAAATTGTATCCTCTATTTTATCTCATATTTTATTTTTGGATGTTTCTTGTAAATTTTCACTTCATGATCCTTTTAAAAAGTTCTATCTTATCTCTTTTGGTATCTTCATTATTCTCTATGCAATTGATTAGTTTATATTCCATATTTCCGCTAGTTGAAATTCAAAAACTGCCAACATCGGAACCGCTGTGATTAAATATTAAAAAATCATACTTATGCTTTTCTGAAATGTTGACTAATATTGATGGAGAAAAAGAGAATAATTTAAAGTTAGCGGTAGTTTATTAAAGATAAACAAATGTAAAATTGAAATTTTGTACAAACAATTATTGCTAGAAATGAAACAATTATAACCAATGCTAACACATTTTACGAATACACTTATTGTAGGACATTTAGTTATCACTGTTGAAGTTGAAAATTCTAACTGTCAACCGATTGCTGAAAGATAAGTACTTATGGTTAAAGTTAAAAAAGAAGAAACTGAAACAGTTGTATTGATTACAATTTCAAAAATATGGCTAACGTTGTAAAAACAACCTTATTGTTGGAAACTAAGCAACGATTGTCAAAGTTGTCAAAGCATATAAATAGGTTTATTACTGCTTAGAATTAAAGAACTACTGCCAAAGTTGACAGATCATAAAAATAATTTCAGTATCAAAAGATAGCGATCGCTTTAAATCGGAGGCATAATAATTTGTTTCAACTAAGATGGCAACACCCATTTACTCTCGTAATTGCTCTTAGCTCTTAACGATCTTGTTGCTCTATTGTTCTTTTCGGGCATTATATGTTTGTTCTTGTAGCTCAGCGATTCTAAATAATATTAATGAAACGACACATTATATTAAGAATCATTCAGAGATTTTCAAGGTTAATGTGAGAATTTTTAAAAATTGTCTCTATCTTACGTAGTTTGTACTTATGCATCTTCTAATGTATATTTGTTACATTTTCACCGACATTTCTTACAGAATTTTACTTTAAAAAATTGACAAATAAAAGCAAAATTCTACCATCAAATTCAGAAATTGTAATAAATTGAGCCTCAAAGGGATCATATCTTCATTTTAGGTGAAAAAATCTCGTGCCCGGAATCATTAGATAGAACTGACAACTCACCTCGTAGTCACGAGACACTCTACTAACAATGTTTTCTCAGTTTGGTCAACAACCCTAAAGGAATACTTACATTTCAAAAAAAGAAAAACATAATCTGGTGATAGAAGTTCTGCTGTTTCAACTTTTAGATAACGAGGCACACTGCAAAAAGTGAACTGTTGTTTTTTACAGTATAATACTGGCAGCCGAGGTTCCAATTTAAAACTGTAAAATGCACAGCAATAAACTGTAAAACTAGCAGTTTTACAGTTTCTTACTGTATTGTTGGCAATTTTACAGTTTATTGCCGTAAGGTTTAGCTGCATTATACTATAAAAACAGTATAATACTGGCAGCAGAGATTCCAATTTAAAACTATGAAATGCACAGTAATCAACTGTTAAATAAGTAATTTTACGATTTATTACTGCAAAATTAGCTGTGAAAACAACATTCATTTTTACAGTGTATAGTGTAGTCAAAGTCCATTTTCGTTACTTAACAAGTTTTTTAAAAAATTCTATATAACACTATTGTTCTTCTTTTTTTGTTTTTATTTCTTTTTTTTTTGAATTCATATAAAAGTTTCTTCGCGTCAGACCGGCTAAACCACAGTATTGATAATTTCTATTTTTTACAGTAAAAAGAAATAAGCAATCAACTTATTTAAAGCCACATTCGCGCAAAATGGTTTGTGTATAAAAACCGTAAAGTTTCACTGACACAATTTTTCTTTCGTTTGTGCAAAATACTTGGAGTAGCTTCACTTGGATTACTACAGATGATCAATACTTCATTGATTCACAAACCGACTGTTTGTATCCTTCAAATCATGCAATATTTTTCTAATGTAGACTATAAATGCTATGGACATTGAGGTAGGTTTTTTTTTTCCTTCAAGATTATTTATGCCTAAAATTTATTTAGTCGAAATAATGGGAAAAATGTGTTTTAACTGTCCTTATCCGTTCACAGTTCATATAATTAGTACCTAAACTGCAAATAAAATGCAGTGAAACTCCGATTTTATGTGGCTCGAATTTACGGTTTTCCCACAACTTACGGTTTTTCACTAGGTTCTTTCAGCAGGTGCTTTCTATGTATTTTGCGTATTTTATGTTTTTTTTACCCACTCTTTGGAGAAACGTAAAATCGGGGCTTCACTGTATTTTCTTATCCTGGAAAAACGTAAAATCCGGGTTTCACTGTATTTTCTTATCAGTTGCGAAAAAAAAAATTCTTTTTAGAAACAACATTGATTTGTTTTATCGCTCAGATTCATTTCGTAATTCAAATAAACGTAAGAGATGATTGGTTATATGCCTAATGGCTACAGCTAAAAGAAGAAGGAAAACAACAAGTTTTATTTATTTAAAACCTGTTTTAAAAGCTGTATGAATGACAGTAGTTTTTCTTTGTGTTTATTTTTTTTAATTCATTTATTACCTTTTTATTAAGTCTTGTTCATGCATTACATTTTCTGAAAAATGTCACCCTTGGAATGTTTACCTCTTTTGGTAATTTCTTAACTCCCCGCAAGGCGCATTTAAGTTCCAGGTAAAAGTAAAATGTATGCTAAAAATGGATACCACATTTCGCTTTCTATTGTAGAAAATAAAAGCACAATTTTTCAAAACGTTTATGATTTTTTTTCCTCTATCGCTGGCTTTCTGATTGCTGCTAAATGTGAAATATATCATACATTTAATTTGGCGCATTAATTGGGTTTAAATTCTAAACGATACTAGTGAATTTAATTGTTTGGATTTCCTGCTACCAATAAAAATTCTCGGCTGTCGGTTCAATTCGTAAATATCATTGGTCGTTAAGAGACTCCTGGCAAAATTAAACAAACTGAAAACTAAATGATATATGTATATGACTGGAATAATTTCATTTTAATCTGCCAACAGTATTTTAATACCGAATTGTGTGTTTTAAAAAATAATTTAATAAAATAAAAAGTGTTTGAAAACAATGCCATTGAAGATATACTAAACTAATTTCAACCCAAATGTTGTCAAAAAATTCTTTACTTTTACAATCATCTTTATTTTTATATTTCCTATCATTATTATTGTTATTACTATTTATTGTAATATTTCATTTTAAGTTTTCTATATGGGAAGATTTTTTTTCTTTTTAATATATATTTAAAAATATATATAAAAATTTAACTGATAATGTATTGGACTGAACTGCTCTCTAAATAATTAAACAAGTTCTTTAAAGATAATGCAGTTTTAAAATCGAAAACGCATTCTAAAGCTGGAGAAATTGTGGAAATATATTTTTTTGCCCAAGGCGGTTCGTTAAGGCCATCTTTTTCCCCTTTTTTCATGAAATTTTATACTTCAGTCAATTTTCCTAGACTGTTAACAGTCGCAGTCTATTCTCAACTCAAAAAGAATTGAAAATATTTCTATTTTCGTTTTTTTCGTCTCCTTTTCTTTTCTTCCTTTTTTAAAATTATCCAGAGATTTTATCACAAATCTAAAAAAAAAAAACCAAACAAACAAACAAAGAGTGTTTGTTTTCAGAAGTTTCCAGAAAAAGTTTTCAGAAAAAAAATCCTGTAAACTTGTTAGCAAGGATTTCAGCTCTTCTACTTTTGTAAATGTTGAACATGAAGCCTTCAATAAAAAGGAATTCCAGGATTGACTTTCAGTTTATGAGAAAATTAGGAAATGTACCGGCACCGGATAAAAGCTTCACTTTATATACTTGGTCTTTTACAATAGTATCAAATTTCGAAAAACCCCTTTACTCTTCTTAATGGAAAGTCCAATTCTATTGATTTTCGACTGTTAGAAAAACAAGTCCGGAACAAAGGGCGCGTTAGAAGAATGATTAACATTCGAGAAACAGGTCATTAATTTAACTGTCCGAATTCGTTTTCTTCTTGGTTGTGTATTGAAAAAAAAAAGTTTTGTTTTATTTCAGTCTTTGATAATTGTACCTTCTTAATTCTTGTTTTAGTTTATTCTTTCTTGGTTGGCTTTTAAAAGTGTTGACAGGTCATTATTTAAGAAACAATAGGTGTTATTCTTTTCTATTTATTATTTAGTTCTTATTTATTATTTATTACTTTGGTCTTACAGATTTAGTGTTTTTATTTAAAATATTGTAACTCATGATATGATATTTAAAACTTGAAAAATATGCTACATGAGTTTCATTGAAAAAATGTATATATATTTTTATTAATTTGACATTTTAGAGTCTAACTGGTCAATATTGAAAATATTAACATTTGATACTAGGTTATGTTCGAATACAAACTAATTTTGTAACCTTAATACACATCCTTCACAACAATATCGTGTGTTGCAGCTATTTGATTGAATTTAACTAACATCCAAAAGTTTGCATTCTAGATACATATCAAGTTTTTAGTTTCATGTAATTATAAGAGAATTATGGCGTAAAAAGGAATTTTCAAGGCATAAAATCTTCCAATTTTTATGTAAAATGTAGTTAACGTGCATTTTTGCTATTTTAATACTTGCTTTGTAGGACGTTTTTATAACTTATTAATTCATTTCTTTTTTTAATAATCAAAGCTAAGCAGCTATGTACACGCACACATTGCAAATTGATTTTTAGATTTTTTCATCACCCTGCCTTTTTTTATATTTTTCATTTGTCACCTAAATTAATGTATGATGTTTATTTTCATACTTTTTAGATTGTTCTTTCTTCCTAGGTTCTTAGTCGTTTTCATTTTTTGATGGCCATTTCAACTTTAGATCCATTTAAATGGGGCTTAATTTCTTGGTTTTAGTTGAAGTTTCATTTGGTCGTTTTCCTTAATTTGAACTTTTAAAATGTTTATTTTTTCAATATTAATAAAAGCAATCAAGTTTTTGAACTTGTATCTACATTTTCATGCTTTTTTCTGCTCAAATTGTTTTTTTACTTGATGCTGATCTTGGAACGGAACTATCTGTAAATCGCTTTTTACTGCAATAATTGTTCTACTGTAAAATAAAAAACATACAGTTGGTTAACTTTTCTTGATGGTGAAGTTTCAGCGTTCTCAACTTAGACAAGCAAACCAACATGGGCGCTTGGGGAAAAAATCGCTGATTTGTGATGTTTTTCTTTCTTTCTTTTTTGTTACAAAAAAATAAAATAAAGAAAAATAAGTCGCACTTAAAGACCGTTTAAAACAAATAAACTTTTTTACCGATTGTTTATGATTTGTTTACCATTATTTTTTTTACAAAATAATAATTATTGAATCAGTAAATATGTATGTAAAACTTTTCTTTGTTTTAGAACTATTAAAAAATGGTTATTAAGGTTTTACATATAAATTCAAAGCAACATACATTTAAAGCAATGCAATATATTATTATACTGTCTTTTTAGTATATTAATGACAACATACATATTTATTTTATTTTATTATTATACAAACACACAAAACAGCCAACATTTAAAGATAATGCTTTCAATAAGCTTGCAGTCTTTTACCTTATTCGAATTTAACTATCTTTATTTAATTAGAGTGACACAAATAAATGAACTGGTTAGGAGGCCATCTGCTGAATACTTTCTAAAACTAGGACGATTTGTTCTTAGTTTTGTGCATCTGGATAACTACGCAGGCTTGAGATCATTAATCGCTCACCTGCAGTTCTTTACTGAAAACTCAGCAGTGCTTATGTCTCCCTGACACCGCCATTAACACCGGCAGACGGGTCTGGAGGCATGACGCGTGTTTGGAATATTTTTTGGAGTTTCTGTTTACAGTTAGTGAACAGGTTATTCATTTGAAAGGTAATAAAAGAGAAGGGTACAGGGGTGTTTGAAGATTAATTTGTTTTATTAGAAGTCATGTATGAGGATCGGCAGTGAGACAATTAAGAGGAGGTTAGAAATTTGTTAGATTGTATTAGTTCCCTGAACATAACTAAACTCTAATAATTGCTCATTATCCACTGGAGAAAATATGAGTCCCGAATATTTTCAATAAATAAAGACGTAAAAAATAAATAAATAATAACAACACAATCTACACACATAAATAACTTTCAAACAAAACAATACACAAAAACGTGTACTTCATATGCATTATTTATGTGCAACGAAAACAACAGATGAACTTTGAAAGAAAATAATTAAATCTGAAAACTGTTTATTTTAAGATACAGTTCTGCCTAGAAGTTTTGAAAGCTAAAAGAAAAATTAGTATTTAATACTTCTGATAATGTTAATTCAAACTAAAATTATAAACATTTTTTTTAAGTATTAATACAGTTAATATTATATATTTTTAAAAATATTATTAAATCTTTTGAAAGTCCTTATTTTAAAATATAATTCAACTAATATTTTTTGAAACTAAAACAGATTCTGAAAATTCTTTTTTCAAATAGAACTCAGTAAATACATTTTGAAACTATACAAGTAAGTTATCTCTAAGTATTAAAAAAAGTAAGCTCAAAGATATCGTGAAAGGATGTTGTGGCTGGCCTGCCTCCAGGCGGCCCCATAGCACCTACAGACTTGAAACTTGGTACAAAATTAGTTCGAGCCATGTAGTTTTGCACCTCGGAGCCATTTTTTTCTTTAATTTTGAATTAGTTTTTTTTTTTTTTAATAGTAATTTTTTAAGCATAAATTTTATACTTCACCATATTAGGGGGCAAAAAAATCCCCTCACCCCTTATGTTAAATATCGTTGGAAAGAGATTTTTTTCCGAAAACGAAGATGTTTGTTTCATTTTTCTCCGTTAATTAGAACATGAGATAGAAGTGAATCTAATTTAGAAATTTTTCAAGGCTCACCTCGAGCAAAATTATATTACGTTCAACCAAATGGCTCCCAAACTTTTCCAACAAAGTCGTGTTCGACAAGTAAAGCTGGTGACTCTTCGTTTTGCTTCATTGCTTGTCTTAATTCAACAAGATATACACCGATTGCTTATATTTTCTTTATTTTTTATAAGCACTTAAGAAAGGTTCTCATTTTTCTTACGGTACTTTATTTTGTTCACGTGATTTCATATAAATTTCATTTCGTATTTGAGGTTTTTTTTTCTGCAAGGGAAAGGAGCTGCATTTTTTGTTTGGACAAAATATTTTACTATGTTTTAAAATTATGTTCATATTTTTCATTCTTTATATCAGGATGGGAGGGAGGGGAGTCTCTTTTATTTATTTGGAGAATTATTCTAAATTGTAAAGGAAGTGTTACTGTTCTTTTAAAGGGTATGTGAGCATTTCAGTTAAAGAAAATGCTTATTTTACATCAAGATGGGGAGGGGGGATAATCTTCTTTTTCAGCGGGGACGCCGTATTCGGTGGCATATAGTCGATTTGACTTGAAACCACCAGAAGCAGGTTGGTGATAGAGCCGCCGAAGGTGGTGAGGTAGTCGCCGCAGGTGACTAACTGGGGTTGGTAAGCGAAGCGAGCAGGAGGCGGAGCCCCCTAGTAATGAAAAAAAATCTTTATTTTTATTTATTTATTATTATTTTTTTTTTTTTTTTGTAATTTGTAATGTAACTCTGAAAATCACTTTTTATCAGTTAATGGTAAATAAAATTTAAATGATTAATTAATTTTTTTGAAAATAGTTTTAATGGCATGTATTTCTACAAATGCCTTGCTAAATGATTAATTGTAAATGATATTAAAAAAAATGTTTTTCAACTTCTTCATTTTAGCATGCAGTTCTGCAGATGCTTTTAAATTGTTTTTTTTAAAAGAAATCTGATAAAAATAATTAAATCTTTAGAAATGTCTTAATTTTAGAGTACATTTCTGCTGATAACTTTCAAAACTTCTTTTATAGTAAACAATGTTAAAGATAGTAGTTAAACCTTCAGAAGAATCGCTATTCTAAAATATTGTTCTGTGCAAATTCTTTTTTAAACTGTTTTTAAACTGTTCGTAGTAAATATCCCTAAGATTAATTAATTAAAGTTTTAAAAGATCTTTGTACTTCAGCTAATACTTTTTAAACTGCTAATAATAAATAAGATTTAACATAATTATTTAAACCTTCTAAAGTTTTTTTTTTTGTAATCCATTTTCGAAAATCCTTTTAAATTGTTATTGAAAAATAATATTTCAAAAAAAATCAGCTTTCCCGAAAATTCTGTATTTTAGAACTCAGTTCTACTAATCCTTTTTAGCCTACTTTCCCGTTAAAAATAGAAGAAAGACGAAAAAAGTATCAAAAGTAGCTTAATGCATCTAAAAAATATCGCCAAGTCCAAAAAATATCGCCAAGTTAAAAAAATATCGCCAAGTTAAAAAAATAAAAAGATAAAATGAATATCGAAAAATTAAAAATTTGAAAGTAGGGTATTGAGATGGGGAATTTGTGTGTCGGTCGGTCGGTCGGTCTGTCTGTCCCCCCCTAATAACTTTTGAATGAACAGTCCGATTTGAACAAACTTTTTTTTGTTGGAAAGATCTCGGCGAGTACAGCTCATTCCCATATTTGATTTTTCGATTTGAACAATTTTTGGTTCAACTTTGAACCGTTCAAAAAACCTGTCCCGCGATGCTATCTTTTGAGTGAACAGTCCGATTTGAACAAACTTTTTTTTGTTCGAAAGATCTTATCAAGGATAATTTATTCCCGTATTTACATTTCCGATTTGAACAATTTTTCGTTCAACATTGAACCGCTCAAGCAAGCTGTCACCCCTAATAACTTTTGAGTGAACAGTCCGATTTAAATAAACTTTTTTTTGTTCGAAAGATCTAGGCAAGGATACTTCATTACCGTATTTAAATTTTCAATTTGAACATTTTTTCGTTCGACATTGAACCGTTCAAGCAACCTTTCCCCACCTAATAACTTCTGAGTGAACCATCCGAATGGAATAAACTTTTTTCCGTTTGAAAGATCTCGGACAGTACAGCTCATTCTCATATTTGATTTTTCGATTTGAACCATTTTTGGTTCAACTTTGAACCGTTCAAAAAAAATGTCCCGCGTTGCTAACTTTTGAGTGAACAGTCCGATTTGAACAAACTTTTTTTTGTTCGAAATATCTCAGCAAGGATATTTCATTATCGTATTTAAATTTTCAATTTGAACAGTTTTTCGTTCAACATTGCACCGTTCATACAACCTTTGAACAACCCATTCAACACCTAATAACTTTTAAGTGAACCGTCCGAATTAAATAAACTTTTCTTTGTTCGAAAGATCTCGGAGAGACTCATTCCCATATTTCACTTTTCAATTTGAACCATTTTTCGTTCAATGATGAACCGTTCAGAAATTTTTTTAACATGAGCTCCTACGGGGAAATTTTAATTGAATGTTGATTTTGAACTTAAAGGCAGATTTCCTTCAAACTAACTTTGTAAGAAAATGGTTTTGATAAATAATATATTGTAAAGTACTTTTCTGAATAATCTTCTGTGAGGACTCTGATTCCGACTCTGACTCCGCAAACACGGCGGAAATGCGGGCTCAGAAAGAATGACTGACTGGGCAGACGATTTTTTGTTTATTTATTTATTTATTTGTTTTGTTTAATTTATTATTATTATTAAGGTTTTTTTTTTTTTTTTTTGGCAGACGATGTTTTTTGTTAACAAAAATTTTTCATTCACGAGAGCATTTTATTCTTTATTTATATTTATTAACTGGCAACGGATTAAAAATGAAATTCGAGACATTTTATTAACGAACGATTTTATTTCCTTCTTTGATAAAATGTGTTTTGATGTTCTTTGTTCTTTTATTTGTTTGTTTATTTTTTTTTCTGAAAACGATTGTGGAATTTTTCTACGGAAGAACTATGACAGTTACATTCTTTAAATGGTGCGACAAAACTTTATTTACTCGTTCATTTACTTTTTACGTGTCTATTTCATCTGATGAGAGGGGTATATTTTGCTTTTAGAAATCAGCTTTAAGTGCTATAAAAGTATGTTTGACATAATTTTCAGTTTCAGATAATTAATAGAATATTGATCAGTTGCTAGAATGCCGATATCGATGTACGGGAAAGTAGGCTCGTTTAGTTCTTGACAGAACTTCTTGTTTAGACTGCAAAGAATGAAAGAGAACGACGAATACGAATTTCGTTTTATACTTTTTTTTAATTAAGTTTTTTTTTATTTCTATCATTTTATTTTATTGATTTATTTTTTAATTATTATTATTCTTTTTTCCCTATTTGAAACGCTAAATTAACTTTTTTGAAAGCAATTAACAAATATTGAGGATGCATTACATTGAGGATTGCATGATTTATAAGGAAGGAAAACATAAGGTGTAAGTGCTTAGAGCTTGAACTGGAATTTTTCGCTAAAATATGCAGAAATACGCCTTTCACTGCCGAATTTTCTGCCCGAAGAATTCTTCTATAACTATCTATCTTTAATTGTGCTGTTTAACGATGCTCTATTTAACGACTTTTCACGGTCTTTGACTACGCATTGTAGTTTTAGAAAAAGTATATTTTATGACTTATTCTAGTTAATCACGATTTTTTGCAGCCCTTTGAAAGCCGTTTAATAGCGAATCATTTGATAAAGAAAGCATGAGTGATTTTTCTTTAGGGAAATGAACATTATTTCCCAATGAATTAGGTTTTAAAAAAATAGTTCTTAGAAGGTTGAAATATAATTGTTTTAACTTCTTACAGTCAAGTAAATCCCCCCCCCCCCTTTCAATATTATAAATATTGAAATTTGCAAAGCAGTGGAAAATGGCACAGTACTTTTTCGCAACGTTTATATATTTACAATAAATACCATGGTACTAATTTCACTGCTTAACAACTGCATCGGACTTGTCAAAATCCTACTATACGTTTATTATCTTTGCATTTGTCATTTATGTCTCGTTTTAATTATGATGAACGCTTGAAAATGAGCTAAATATCTCACTGTTAAATGCTATATCTCTTGCTAATGAACGGGTACTTGCTTGTGGCGCTAATTATTTTCACCTTGATGTAATTAGTACTAATGTCCTGCGCTCAACGTATCTCTTGAATGTTCTTCTTAGGTCATGCAGAAATTCCGGAAAGGTTCATTATGTCGGTTGCAATTTTCTTGAAACTACGTTTTTCAGGATGTAAATTATGGAGAAGTGGTTGCTTTAACTTGAATATATAGCGGTGCAAAAAGTATTTTCATCTTTCGGAAATGAATGCTTTTGTCTCAATGAAACAATTCTGTTAATCAGTGCTTGCAATAGTAGAAAGAAGCTCTTTTTATTTGCTTTATAAAATTGCATGCTACTAATTTTAAAAAATAAAAAAGAAGCAACAGAAGAAAAATTTACCTCATAAAAGATATTTTGACACAGTTTTCAGCTAGCTGAAAATCTGGTGCTGATTCATCAGCATCAGATCTGACAGCTGATTCATCAGCAAGTGACGAACAGAAATTTGTTTAACGGAGTTGTTATCTTTAGCGGAGCGCAGCAAAAAATACTGATGTTTTTTCGTCTGTAAGTTTATTTTCTGGCTTTGAAAAGATTGTGCTTGTTACACTGCATTTCGTGTTTGGAATTCTAAGGGATGTTTCTTTAATTTTAATGGTGTTATTATGCATGTAAGAATTCGCTCATAGTTTTGAGTATTTTTTGAAAACCGATTTGCATTGGTTTTTTATAATAAATAATGCAGTTGATTCGTATTATCTTGGGATTCTGTCCCTTCTATTTTTTCCCCAATTATTGATTTGTTTAATGATGAACCACAAACTAATCTAAATTTTAGGATATCGGGAGTTGAAATTTTAGGGAAATGTGGCACGAATTTTGACGATTTAAACTAATAATAGCTAATTATATGCTCAATATTCTTACAAATAGATTAAGATTAATAATAGTCTTTAAAACTTGAAATTTAAAAAACGTTCTTATAAAGTGTGTCAAGGTTGTCAACTTTAAGAGCAAGAGTTTGTGCGCATAATCGGGAACGAGAATTCAACCAGCTATAAATTCTTTTATCGCGCAGTAATACTAATGCTGCAGTAAAGAGCGTTTTACAGAGATTATTGTCTTGGGGTAAGAGGTATCGAAAAACACATCTCTTAAAAGGCGAAATAGCTTAGATGGAAAGAGGTTACATTGTAAAACATAGGATTAAACAATATAGCAGTGATATAGTTATAAGCCGTAAACAAAATAATACACAGAACTTAAAAAATGTTAAGATTTGAAAGCTAAAACCAAAATAAACTAGAGGAAAAGTGCAAAAGCAAAACAATTTCGACACTTTAAGTCACTATTACAAGGATTGTTTTCTTTTCTTTTTGTTGTATTTAACAAGTGTCTGTGTCAGTAATGGACTTCCGCTGGTCGTATGATACAAATGTATAGTTAAGCAATAAGTGTTACAAATTTGATCGCATAGTTGCTAGTATAAAAATACCTATGAAATTTGAACTTATGGATTATGAATTGAAGCACACATCTATGCAAACTTTTTTCTTTAAAAATCTACTTCACTAATTTTCTTCACGCAAATTATACTTCGCAGTTGTATACTAAAAATCAGCATAAAGTATGTTAAATTCAATACTTCAAATCTTTTTAAATACAATCAGATCCATGTAAATAATTTACATAACGTTTTATTTTTCTTAAATCTCAGTTTTTCAACAGTCTTTGAATTTATATACATGGAAGAGTCTTGTGATTTTAGTTGTTCAGCTCATACCATGTTTTATGTTTTAAGTGTATTTTTACGTTAAATATTGGAATTCGTCAGTTGTTCACCATTTTACTTCATAGTCAAACAAATTGTTTTTAAGTAAGAAATACTGTTGATCTCTGCCGAATTATTCAACAAAGTAAACTTTAATAGCGAAAAATGTAGAGTTAATTTCTATGTATTTCTTTAAGCAGCAAAAAAGTAAGTATCGATATAAATAAAACAAAGAATGTGTATATATATGTATGTGTGTGTGCCTTATACAAATCCACAGTTTAAGTTGGCTCTGGACGAACTTTGGCAGGGAGATACTTGGGCACACGGGAAGGATCATATAGTGGTTTTTGAGCGGGAAAAAAGTACCGATCCGTTCGAATTTCGAATAAACGATTTCAAAATGGCTCTATCTAGCGAAATACCTATCGGATATTCTCGATCTTGGTCTCATTCGAAAGAACGCAAAAATACCTGTTAGGAAAGTTTCCTTCCAAAGGTTTTCAAAACCATTAATCGATATCTCCACTCTGAAGAAAGATAGGGCATTTGAAAATTTAGAAATATCCATTTTAAATTGATGTATGAAAATTGTCTGCACGAGCGTGAAAGAAATTAAATAGGGTGAAATAAATTATTAATGAGAAAAAGGTGTTGCCATTTTTTTCTTGAACATAAGCAAATAAAATTCAATTGCTTTTGCTTATCTTGTAGCGGGGATTTAAAACTTTTTTGGCGATTCATTCATTTTTCGTACTGCGCAAAATGTCGACTTTAATCTAATCGGGACTTTTATAGACACGCGTTACTTGGCATAAATTTTATGCTCAAGGTATACGTGGCAGAGCCGGGTCACTCAGCTAGTAGAAAAGAAAAGTTGCTAACATTTTGCGGCAATGCATTTTTTTTACTGTTTATAAAGTAGTATTATAAAATAGTATCGTGTTATATTCCTCGTTATTTCTATAAAATACCTAAGTACTTATGATTGAAAATAATTGCGGATTTGAAGTCGTTGTTATCTTTCACAACAAGTTGTTTGAAGTATTGTATGCTGTTTTTATGTCATAAAACCAGTTTCTGTCGTATTATTTACTCATTAAATTGCGCTCTTTATATACACAATTTAAAACTTTTCTCTAAAGTTCTAACAGCAAATCAAAAAGAAACATGGTGCACTGCCCAAAACATAATTTAAATCTTTATATTTTGCTGATTTACGTCTCAGAAAAATTACATTCCTTTATGTAAAAACCCCATTAATATTTATCCAATCAACCCTCCTAAAGCAGTTTTCTCTCTTTCTTTCTCTGTCTCTCTTGTTTCAAGAATTCCTGATTTTTTCTAGCAAAATTCGTTCTTCACCAATACCTAGTTTCTACATTCATAATTTCTCTGTCATAAATTTAATGTGTTTACTTCAGGAAAAAGCATTAAAAAGCAGAAAAAAACTACCTCTTCTTTTATTTTTCGTCTTTTAATTCAAGGAAAATTCATTAATGCCTCCATAAATATAAAAAAAAAATCTCCCTTCTCATCATGTCGGTGTCTGAACAACTCTCGACAAACAATGAAAAATTATGGCCTCTACAAATTAACCGTCCAATCTCTCCAGCATAAAGCTTCATTTCCTGGTTTCATTATTTGCATCCATCCTTCCTCCACCCAAAAAGTATTTCCGCGCGCGGCATTCAGTTAATGGATCTTTTGTTGTCGCTTTTTCCGCAAGAGCAGAGTGGAGTTGTTTGTTTACCACTTCGCACCTCCAGCAGGGCATAAATAGCCATAAAGACTCTAGCTGCAAAATTAAAAATGGCGCGAAGTGTGAAGTCATAAACTAGACTATAAATAGCAGCGTTCTTACAGGTTCCTGTATGTTTTGTCGCCAAGTAATGGAATATTTTACCTTTTTGTGTGCTCTTTTCGGCGACAAATGTTTAGGTGATGTGTTACAACTGCAAGAAGTCGATCCTTTTATGCTTTTCGTTTTTCTGCGTAAAGGAATGAGGTATTAGAATTTGCTTTGCGCTCCTTATTTTAAAAATGCTTCGAAATTTTGTTTATTTTTATGTATTTAAATAAGAATAGAAGGAGGTAGAAAAATCAGCTATATTACATTTAGGGAAATAGGGCACATACAAGCAGGATAAGTTTAAGATTTTTACTTAAGTCATTTTGTGTTTCTGTGGAGACATTTTTGTTCGAGCAGATGTTGTCTGCAAGTTCATGCACTATTCAGCAGCACTTATGACCACACTGCTAAAAATAACCTGTTGTTTTTACAGTATAACACTGGCAGCCGAGGTTCCAATTTAAAACTGTAAAATGCACAATAATAAATAGTAAAGCTAGAAATTTTACAGTTTATTGCCGTAAAATTTAGCTGTGTTATATTGTAAAAACAAAAGTATAATACTGGCAGCAGAGGTTCTAGTTTAAAACAATAAAATGCGTGGTAATAAACTGTAAAATTAGCCACTTTGCAATTTATTACAGTTTAGTATGATAAACTTAACTGTGTTACACTCAGGTCCGTCATTTAGGGGGTGTACGGGGGGTCAATTGCCCCCTCCCCCCCCCTGGCTTTGAGAAATCAATGTATTTACATATAAGTGGGCGTGGTTTTTGCTGTTTTCCGATGAAATTACATTGTGTTTTCACCCTTTGCCCCCGCCTGGAAAAACTTAAAATGACGTCCTTGGTACTGTAAGAACAACATTCATTTTTTACAGTGCAATTGAAGATAGTTTTTACATAAACACACTAAAATAAATAAATAATTGTGATGTAAGCCTATTTAACTTTTATTAATCTTAGAGCTAGTGGCGTTAAAATTCTTTCTCAAAAGAAAGAATTTTAAGTCGTCTGGCTCTGTAATATATCTTTCCTTATGCTCTTCTGAACAGCGTGGAGCTATCACGCTGCCAGTAAATGTTGGGTTTTTACTGAACATCTCGCTTTTACTGGTTGGTAAAAGTGTTTTTTTAATTATTTTAGGGTAGTTAGAAGCTTAAACCTCTAGCGAGAAAGTCATGAAATATATCACTAAAAAGCCCTATTTTTTAACTTAATAATTGATTTTGAATTTTTATTCAACTGTAATTAGTAGAGATGTTACAGTCGTTTGCATGAAAACACCTTTCGTTCTTTTCGCACTTTTTAAGTTTTTAAATAGATGTGTATGTGTAATTTGTACAACTTTCAAAGTAGAAATCTAAAAACTTGCAAGAATACTTATTTTGTCATACACGTGTGTGGGTCATTCCATTTTAACTCAACAAATTTTCAAAAAAGTTGTTGCATCACCATTTTTGATTTTGATGAAAATTTGCATGTGTATTCCTTTTACTTCCCAGAGCTCAAAATAGTGTTCATTTTATTTTAAAAAAATTTACCCTTTGATGTATAGGCCATTTTTGTTGTTGGCAACGGCGAAAATCGGGCGTTTTGATGCTTTGTCTTTTTTTCTGTCAAAGATTTTGAGCTCAAACATAGCTCATTGGAAAGAAACAAAAAAGATCCTTTATATATGCTATCAATAAATTTCAGATTTTAAAAAACTATTTTATTTTTTCAAGGTCAAAGTTCAAGACGAAAATGACATTTTTTACTACTTTCGAAACTTAAAAAACCCATGAAGGGTTCAAAGTAACAAGCCCACTTTTTCATCATATACTCATAGTCATGGTTACTTACTGTATAAAAAAATTGGCTTGTTACTCCACCCCTTTATGAGATATGCCCCCCCCCCCCAAGTTGTAAATTTTTTTAAAAATCCAATTTTCAACGCTAAAAAAAGTGCATGTGGGGGGGCAAGATTAAAAAAAAATATTTGTGGTATTTTAAGTACTTTTTACCAGCTTTCTAAAACAAAAGTTGCTTTGTTATTCAAAGGCGTTTGGCAGATATAAGGGACTGAACTTTCAACAAATTGCACAAAAACAACACGATTATTTTCATTTTTTAAATCTTTTTTTTTATTTAAATGTAATTATGTGCCTTATTCTTTGCCTTAAATGCTAAAAAAAGACTAAGAAGAGCAATGAAGAAACATATTTTAAGTTTAATACGATAATTTAATATTTTTAACACCTTTGAATATAGAATACCACTAAACTTGTCTGATTTTTAAACATCTGATTGCTACCTACAACAGGACTGAGCATTTCTCAACTTGTCCAGGTTTGTTCATACCATGTGGTCATCCTTGTTCTGGCTTGCTCTCACATGTGTATCTTAGTTGTCTTTCAAGTTCTGAAAGAAGTAGGTTGTTGAGCTAGTGTTTCTGCTGTAAAACCCTGTGAAGCTGATATGATTTGTTTTCATTTCAAGTTCATTCATATTCACAGAATGTTTTGCTAAAGGTAAAAGAAGAAATTCTTTAGAATCCTTAAATATAAATTTAAATTTGTCTTTCTACACGTAAACTGTGAATAAGTTATGGATAACCCTAAATGCTCCATAGGAGTTTTTGAGAATGATGATTGTTATATTTTAAGTTACAGTAGGCAGTCTACTGTAAATAGTATTTCTGAGCACCGTGATGATGATAAAACTTTACTGCACCTGAGAACTGGATGTAAAACTATTGAAACTGTTTGTACAGTCATAGAAAAAAGAATCGAAACACTCTAAATTATTCAGCTGCAAAACTTGTTAAGAACAAAAAAAAAAAAAAGGTTTCTTCTAACATATATTAAAGTCTTCTTTAACACTATGTAATTAAAATTTTGATAAGGGGCTATATACAAAGTGAAATGAACTCAAAGTCTGAATTTTCAAACGGGAACCCCTACATTTGGTTAAATAATTAAGTGCGGAGGGCCAAAAGTATACTGAGTACCGAGCGGCATCACTGTAGTACCAGTAGAACAAAAGTTATGACCGACCAAAGATTTAGGGACCACCACCACATGTAAAACGCTACTTTCAAGGTCGACATTTACAAAGAGTAGACTAATCATATTTTTTCGGTTAAATTACCCAAAGCTACTCGCAATAATACGGTTGCTTTTCGTAATTAATTAAAAATTCTCGGGTATTGTTAAAGTAATAGTAATTTTTGAAATTTGGAAGACAAAACCCTACTGTGTAGAGTTCTAGGGAAAAATGCAACATTTTATCTTTTTGATTAAACAAAGATAGATGCAAACTTTTAGCTACGCACTAACCCATGCAGCACATACCTTCTGGAGGGAGGTTACAATTTAAAAGTAACCTCTTGTATTTATGTAAACTACTTTATTAGGATTGGCAATAATGTTAAAACCGTGGCTCAGAATTTAAAAAAAAAACATTTATTCATTCAATTATCCCGAATAACCTTCCGAAATACCATAGTTTTCTATCAAAATCAAGTGTCTACGTAAAAAGTTTTCTAAATTGCTATATGTTGCATGAATATAGACTTCTCATTAATGGACAAAAAATTGGATTGTCTACCAGTTTAAAAACATACTCAGCAGTTCGATTAACCGTTTTGTTTTCAACGTATGGCTGCTGTTGAAAACTAAATGCTATATAAAAAAGCTGAGCATGTTCTTCAACTGGTGGATAAGCATATTCCTCTTTCTTTACACAGAAATTCCCTGCTATTGTTTTAGTTTACACAGTTGTATATGGTCCCTAAAAGTGGTTCTTTTAGCATATCTCAAAAACTACTAAATATTTTGAGCTCCCAGTAAGTAAAGTTGCTAACTTTAGAGTAAGAAACTGTAAAATTGCTAATTTTACAGTGTATTACTGTGTATTTTGCAGTTTCAAATTAGAACCTTGGATGCCAGTATTGTATTGTAAAAACAACGGTTCATTTTTTGCAGTGTAGTAATAAAATCAAGTTAATGTTCTCTGCATTGTATGTTCGAGTTTATGAGTATTCAAATAATGTTTTCTTCTCACTGAAGTAATTTGCTAATTTTGAACCTAATTACAAACCTATTTAGAGATACATAATCAGTTAGTAAAAGCATTTCCAACTTTGTCAACACAAAACATATGCCGCATGAAACAACATTGCACTCTTACAAGTGAACTAATCCCTCAATTTCAGAGGCACGAAGAAAATGTTTAAAACAATGTGTTCAGAAACACAATGAAATAACTTTGAATAATGTGTTATTTTAAAAGAAAGGTATGTTGTACCATTTTAATGTCCGATAACTATTCTCTTTTGAATCAAAAATCATTCGTCGAAAGTAACCAATAAACTTAGTTCAATCCTGTTTCAAACTTATCTAGATGAACTGGGCATAATGGATCTTTTTACTTTTTTAAAGACAGCTTACCTTCCTATTTTTAATGGTGAAAATACCATCATGAGAAATAAATGAATTCAGTTTTTAATCGAACTTATACATTTTTCAAGCTAACGATTGATGTCTGCTGGATTATTCTTTAACTCTTTAGGCCAAATGACTTGTTTCATATTAATGAATTCAATGAACATCAGAAAGATTGAATAAATTCAATAATATTACAGAGTTTTAAATGATCGATGCGTAATTTAAACAAGATTAAAAGGAAATTATATTTAAATAAAATAAAACATTGAAACATTATAGCAAAAGAGTAACAATTTGGAAAACACCCCTCAATGTTTTCGCGTTAATAAAAGATCAACTGAAGCTCAAACGAAATAAATAAAAATTCTTGTTCCAAATGAAAAACTTTTTCAGAAAATAATTAATAATCTCTTATCAAAATGTATACATGTTTTAACTACAAAGGCGACTCGATTTTGCCACTTATGTTAGGTCTCCCGCTCGAGGTCGCTGTGAATCGGGTACAGACATCAGATTCAAATAATTCTGAGCAAAAAGATTAAGACAAACAATTCTTGATGCTGAAAAACTTTAAAGTAAAGTGCCCTATGCATGTCTGATACCTAAAAATTATCTACAACTAAGCTCACAACAAATTCTGACAAGTAAACCTAATTAATTAAAACGTAAATATTTTAAAAAGCCTTGTAGTAAGCTGCAAGCATGAGCTCAACTTATTAAAAGAGTGAAAGCTCATACCAGCTTGAAGTTTAATTATCTAATGTATATTTGGTGCTACATTGAATAACCGAAGTTAAGTTCAAACAGTAAACGAATCATTGTTAACATCAGGATTGGCTTTTACTTATATAAGTAATAGTCCAAAATTATCTACGAGCTCTACTACAAATAGATTACAAGTCTGACTTCGGTTTAAAGCAAATTGCTTGAGATTTAAATGCCGCCGGAAATTTATATATTCGCTACGTGTGACGTGATCCCGTTGCAAAAACAGAAATACCGAATGAGATTAAATTTTTCCAAATTTTGGAAAAAAACATTTCAAATATTTAGTTCAATACGTAACAGAACAGAAGCCATTCGATTTTAAAACTTAAGGTCAGTTACTAGGCTAAGGAAGCTCAATCGGTTAAATCAGTTTCCCAAAGTGTAGTCCGGGACTCCCTGGAGTCGGCGAGCTCATGGCAGGGGTGTCAGCAGTTGTTTTCTGCTAAGACGTAAAAAATAATTGAAATTAAAGGACGAGTATAATAAAACCGTGAGAAGAGGTCACTTGTCAATAAAATGAGAAAACTTGACCATTCCTTAAAATACACTGGCGGGAAAAAAATTCCAGCACCAAGACTTGCGCTAGATGAACGAAATTTGGTAGGCGTGTTTATACAACTGAAAGATGACATCGATTGAAATTTCGCGCTCCGTGCACAAGTGTGGCGCAGTTGGCGTCACTCAGAACATGCAAATAAGGCTTGTTTCAAAAGCTTGTTGCGAAGCTCGTGAGTATTATTTTTCCGTGAAATTTGACGCATTTTGTTCTTGTTAGCCAGGAATGCCTTTAAGGAGACGAAGAAGCCATTACCAACAGCTCACCGAGTTTGAACGAGGTTGTACAATTTGGCTACGAGAAAGTGGATTTTCATTTCGCGATATTGCAGAAAGACTTGGTGGGAATGTTTCTACCGCGCATGATTATTGGAAGCTATGGTCAAAGGATGGTACAGTCATAGAAAAAAAAAAACGAAACACTCGCTCTTATTCGAAGACTATTAACACTAGAGACACGTGTAATATGTTATTTTTTTTAGGAATAATGTGATCTATAAATTTCCATTAGTAAATTGTTGTTAAGGGGTCGTCTTCATATAAAAATCGGCATCAACTTTAAAATTTTTCTATGAAAATCCCCCTTTTTTATAGCATATTTGTGCTCAGCAGCATCATTTATTTTTGTATACCACATCGTTTTAAATTTGCACCAGCCGTTGCTTCACAATTGAACTGAGAAAAAACCGTCCCGTAATGTTAAAAATATTTTTGATACTTGGGCATATAATACATAGACCACGATAGGTACGGCAAAGCTGGATTTTTTATATCAAAGTATGAACCAACCCAACAATAAAAACGTCATTGACTTCCTCTCAGATAAAATTTTGAATTTTTTATGAATTTTGAAATTAATATTTGAAAAAATGATGATCTGGAACCATATAATATTTTGATGGAGAAACAATCTAGAAGGGGATTCAAAGAAGAATCCAAAACGGGAACTCAAAATATCCAGTAGTTTTTGAGATATGCTAAAAGAACCATTTTTAGGGACCATATACAACTGTGCAAACTGAAACAATAGCAGGGAATTTCTATGTAAAGAAAGAGGAATATGCTTATCCACCAGTTGCAGAACATGCTCAGTGTTTTTATAAAGTATTTAGTTTTCAACAGTTGTAATATGTTGAAAGCAAAACAATTAATAAAACAGTTAAGTATATTTTTAAACTGGTAGACAATCCAATTTTTTGTCCATTAGTGAGAAGTCGGCATTCATGCAACATGTAGCAATTCAGCAAACTTTTTACGTAGACACTTGATTTTCATGGAAAACTGGTATCTCCGAAGGTTATTTGGAATAATTTGTAACGATTAGACGTTTTTTTTTTAATTCTGAGCCACGGTTTTAACATTTTTGCCAATCCTAATACAGTAGTTTATATAAATGCAAGAGGTTACTTTTAAGTTGCAACCTCTCTCCAAAAGGTGTGTGCTGCAACGGTTAGTGCGTAGCTATAAGTATGCATCTATCTTTGTTTAATCAAAAAGATAGAATGCTGCATTTTTCCCTTGAACTGTACACAGTAGGGTTTTCTTTTACAACTTTCAAAAAATATAACTTTAACAAAACCCAAAAAATTTCAATTAATTACGAAAAGCAAACGTATTATTGCGAGTAGCTTTAGGTAAGTTAATCGAAAAAATACGATTTGTCTACTCTTTGTAAATTTCGACCTTGAAAGTAGCTTTTTAAATGTGGTGGTGGTCCCTAAATCTTTGGTTGGTCATAACTTTTGTTCTACTGGTCCTAAAGTGATGCCGCTTGGTACCCAGCATACTTTTGGCCCTCCGCACGTAATTATGTAACCAAATGTAGGGTTCCCATTTGAAAATTAAGACTTTGAGTTCATTTCACTTTGTATATAGCCCCTTATCCAAATTTTACTCACATACTTTTAAAGAAGACTTTAATCCATGTCAGAAGACACCTTTCTTTTTTGTTCTTGGCAAGTATAGCAGCCGAATAATTCAGAGTGTTTCGTTTTTTTTTTCTATGACTGTACAAGGTACAGTCCTAGAAA
Organism: Uloborus plumipes; assembly: GCA_038373865.1. Taxonomy (NCBI): domain Eukaryota; kingdom Metazoa; phylum Arthropoda; class Arachnida; order Araneae; family Uloboridae; genus Uloborus; species Uloborus plumipes. The sequence continues at coordinate 57,820 of JAXGGA010006456.1, forward strand.
AAAAAAACGAAACACTCGCTCGTATTCGAAGACTATTAACACTAGACACACGTGTAATATGTTAATTTTTCAGGAATAATGTCCTATACAAATTTACATTGGTAAATTGTTGTTAAGGGGTCGCCTTCATGTAAAAATCGGCATCAAATTTAAAATTTTCTACGAAGACCACCCCTTTTTATCGCATACTTGTGATCAGAATCATCATTTAAATTTGTATACCAAATCGTTTTAAATTTGCTCCAGCCGTTGCTTCACAATTGAACTGACAAAACACCGTCCCGTAATGCTAGAAATACAGGGTTATTATAAATGATGGACCCCTTTTTAAAAATTCATATTTATTAAAGTTTTCAACGAAAATTAACATTCTTTATATAAACGGAAAGAGGAGATTTGAAATTTTTTTTCATATCTACTTATATTAAAAACTGAGTATCTTTCTAACTATCTTTCTTTCTATGTCACGCTTCTTTCTCCTGAACGCCACTGAACTGAAAGTCGAACCAGGTACCGATAGATAGGTAATTTTTCAGGCTTCATTAGTTTCAATTTATATAATTATACGATTTTAATTAGCGAAGATATCAATTAATAAGTAGTCAAGTTTAAAGCGATTAAGCCTAATAAATGATTAAATATGAAATCCATTCTTGCAAACCGTCGTTACTATGAAACAGAAATAACAATGATAATGAGAATTTTGAATGAAGGCTTAACTAAATCAAACACGAAACTCATAAGCGGGCCACTTACGTAGAATTTTTGGGCCGAATTCAAGTGAAACACCATTGCAATCGCTTCGAGGCGATCGCATATTGCAACCGCTACTGTAAGTCGAATTCAAGTGAATTCGTTTCACTTGAATCCAAATTTTGGAATTTGCGATTGCATTGGTGAGTTGCGATCGTCCGTGTTTCACTTGAATTCCTGCCTTTATCGCTAGCTACTGGTAATATTTTGAAACATTTATTTGTTGAAGAGCCATCTACTTATATTAAAAACTGAGTATCGATGTCTGCTTTTTTCCTTTGAGCGAGCTGAACTTACTGAAACTTTCCTCACCATCTTGAAGACGCGAAGCATCTCAATAATTCGAATGATTTTTTTATATGGGAAAAAAGTAAAGGCGTGAAGCGCCTGTAAGCGAGCCGCCTTGGCGGGGAGTAGTTTCTTTAAATTTTTTTCTCACTACTTTCAGGGCACGAAGTGCCCGTGCAACGCCGGGCCACGTGTGTGGTATGTCTTGAAATCGAATGAACATTAAATTATATCAAATAATATAACTTCAGAATGAGGTAAAAGTTAGAGAGGGGAGACGTTATGCATCAACATGCCGCAGGAAGCTAATCTAGCTGCCCTGGCAGCTAGTATAATCATAAATGTTCAATGTGTCCACCGCGTGCCGTACGGCAAACATGACTTCTTGTGACACAGGCGGTCTTCCTCTGCTTTTCCTTTTACAAACACTACCAGTCTTTTGAAACTGCTTAAACCAACGGCTTATGCTTTTTTTAGTTGGGGCTTTAATTCCAAATTTGGCTCGAAATACCCGCTTCCCTAAAATTTGTGACGCAGTTTTTACAAACTGAAGAACGCAGAAAACCTTTTGGTCCACTGTCGCCATTTTCTTCAGCTGCGCCAGTAAATCAAATTATAATCTAATCCGGTGCAAACTCTACTGGTGCGCCCTCTTTTTGCAGTTTCAGAAAAAATTGTTGCACTAAAAAAAAAAAAAATTGAAATTTCATCTTTCCATTGCAGTAAAGATTGTTCATTTCGGATTTGTACTTTAATAAATATGAATTTTTAAAAAGGGTTTCATCGTTTAGAATAACCCTGTATTTTTAGTACTTGTGCATATAATACCTAAACCACGTTATATACGGCAAAGATTGTTTTTTTTATATCAAAGTATGAACTAACCCAACAATAAAAAACGTTATTGACTTCCTCTCAGATAAAATTTTGTATTTTTTATGAATTATGAAATTAATATTTGAAAAAATGATGATCTGGAACCATAGAATCTTTTGATGGAGAAACAATCCAGAAGTGGTTTCAAAGGAGAATCCAAAATGGTAGCTCGAAATATCCAGTAGTGTTTAAGATATGCTAAAAGAACCATTTTTCGGGACCATATACAAGTGTGCAAACTTACACAACAGCAGTGAATTTCTATTTAAAGAAAGGGGAATGCGCTTATCCAGCAGTTGTAGAATACATTTAGCGTTTTTTTAAAATTCTTCGTTTTCAAAAGTAGCTACACATTGAAAGCTAAACGGCTTATAAAACTGCAAAGTATATTTTAAAACTGGTAGGCAATCTAATGTTTTGTCTATTAGTGAAATGTTCGCTTTCTTGCAACATGCAGCAATTCAGAAAAGTTTTTACGTAAATACTTGATTTTCACAGAAAAACGTGGCATCTTGGAGGTTTATTCGGAATAATTTGAGACGATTAGACTTTTTTTTAATTCTGAGCCGCGGTTTTACCATTATTGCCAGTCCTAATACAGTAGTTTATATAAATAAAAATACTTTTAAAACGTAACCTCTCTCCAGAAGTTATATGCTGCCTGAGTTAGTGCGTAGATAAAAGTATGCATCTATCTTTGTTTAATCAAAAAATTAGAATTGCATTTTTCCCTTGAACTCTAACAGTGGAATTTTTTCTCCTAATATGCAAAAAATATTATTTAACTAAACTCGAGAAGTTTTACTTCATTTCAAAAAGCAAACGTGTTATAGCGATTAGCTTTAGTTAATTTCTTCGAAAAATATGATTCGTCTACTCTTTGTAAACTTTGACCTTGAAATTATCATTGTAAAATTTAGGATGGTGCTGCCTAAATCTTTGTTCATTCTAAACTTTTGTTCTACTGGTCATAAAGTGATGCCGCTGGGTACCGAGCTTACTTTTTGCCGTCCGCACCTAATTATGTAACCAAATGAAGGGATTTGAAAATTCAGACTTCGTGTTCATTTCTCTTTGTATATGGCCCCTCATCAAAATTTTATTCTCGTAGTTTTAAAGAAGATTTTAATCCATGTTAGAAGATATCTTTTTCTTTTGTTCTTCGCATGTACAGCAGCCGAATAATTCAGAGTGTTTCGTTTTTTTTTTTTTTTTTTCTATGACTGTTTGACATTGTATTTCTATAATCTAATGCGGATTAGAACTTTCTAATCTCCTGACCTATGTGACGAACCTGAAGCGAAATATATATTGCACCTAACAAACTTGGCTTTATGTTGAGTTAAATGAGAGTGTTAGATTCTCTTATCTTTTAAAAGCCAATGTGGTTAATAGTAATAAGTTAACACGTTGCACATTCATTAATTTTGTGTATATGAAACAAACGCACAAACATTTTGGAAAACAAATTTTAATGCATCAAATCAAGTATTTTTTTAGAGCGCGGGGTGAGGAATCTGCGAAGTTAGTAAATTTTCAGGGGGGTGGAGAGAGTCCACGCAGGTCTGGACTTTAGAAACCACTGGGTTAAACTACCACAAATTTAAAAATCTTGTTGTATAAAATTCATTATTTCGAACAACTACTTAATGCTAAAAAACATTACAATATAAAGCCTGAATTCTGTCAGACAGAAATTATCAGCAACAAAAATACATGAAGATCACAAGAAGTTTTAACACGTAAATGTAATAGACTAAATCGTAAATATCTTAAAGAAGCAAATGAAGAAACCCTAATTTAAAGTTGTGGAAAGTTACTCGACTTAAAAAGCTCAGTTATGTAAACAAATATAAATTTTATATCTTGTATAAAACAATATTACAAACAATTGCTCAGAACACCTTAAAAGACAAAGCATTATGCATATTTGACAACTAGAAATTACTTGCAACAAAAGTGTATAAAGATCACAACAAATTCTGACAAGTAAGAGTAATTGATTAAAAACTTCATTTGCAATCTTGAAAAAGTATGCAAAACATTCCAAATACACTCATGTTTAATCAAAAACGCAATTTAAATTTTCTTTAAGAACGATACCATTTCATAAATTTATCTTTTTTTATGAATAAGGTCATTAAGAAATGAAAAAATTAATTCCTTTCGAAATAGAATATCAGCGTTCTCATCTCCAGTCCTGTTATTTAGTTACATACTTAATTTGACGGGACTCAAAAATTCTTAAATGAAGCAAATATAATCAAAAAGTTTCCCTTTGAGGTATATTTTCTTTTACTGCAACTTTTTTTTCCTGTTTGACAAATGACAAAATGAATAACTCAAGTATACGCTAATGATTTTCTTTATACTTTCAGTGAGTTCTGAAGGAAAATTCATTAAATATTGAAAGAAAGTTTGGCATTTGGAGCGAGTAAAACTGTATGCATATTTTATAAACCGTTGAACTAATGATGTCAGTTGGAGAATTTTTAATGTTTTAAACTTTATTGATTATGCCTCATTTCAAACCACTTTTTGTATTATGAGTACAACGTATTTTAAATGCAACCTTAAGGATTATTTGTGAATGAAAGTACGTATAAATGAGTGCATGACTCTAAAAATGAAAAGCTATTGACATTTCTTAAACATATTACAAAAAAAAGAGATTTTTTTTCTGTTGTTGCATTATCTAGAGACATGATTCTAACAGGAGATAATTTTTTTGGAGGAAATAAACACAAAAAATTTAATTTTTTGACGTCAAACCATTTTTAAAGAAGTTTCATTTTTCTTGAATACAAGCATCATTGCACGTTGTCGGGGAATTCAAATCCAAAAGACAAAATTTTAATTTTTACTAATTTCACCGCTCAAAATCAGAAGAAAAATTTCTCTCAACACTTAAGAACTTTAAATAGATAACATACATTTTCAGGTTCGATAAACAACTATGGTACTTACCAGTATAAGTTTCACTTGTTCAAGTATAGATGAAATGGCTCCGGATACTTTCAAAAATTTACATTTTTAGATATAACTCGAGAAATAAGTGATCAATTGTTCTTTAACTTTAGTCATACAAAATATATTCTTCACCGAACATTTCCAAGTTGAAATTAAATTACCCTTGCATTTGGGGGACGATAAAAAGGGGGGTCGAAAGAAAAACCGCTTTTTGACCATAACTCTTTGAAAATAGCTCGGAATAAGCTATGCATTTCAGTAATTAATTAGCATACTATGTATAATTACTGTACAAATTCAAATGAACGCACCACTCTTACTTCCGAAGATATGAAACATTTTTTAAAAAACGGCAATTTTATTTGAAGGGTTTTTGCTCATAACACGCAGAGTTTTTGATCAAACCTTATCAAAACTTCAGGAAAGATAACAAAATACAAGAGAAAGAACATACTAAAACGGTTTTTAAAAATATTAAAAATCCGATGAGATATGAACGTTAAAAGGAAATAATTTTGCACGGCGCATGCGCGAAAGACAGAAATTTATAACTACAAAAATATTGTAGCCTAGTGTATACTGCATCTTATAAAAAAAGTTTCAGTTGAATATCGTAAAAATTGAAAAAGATATCAGCGATCTAGTGAGCTGTAATTCATTCATTTGCAGTCAATTCATAAATGGAGAGGGGTTGTTCACAAATAGTGTGGGGACAATCGAGCATATTTTTCAATGTTAAATTGTATACTGTTTAAAAATTTATATTTGGCATAGAAGTCACATTTCGCCCATTCGGCCAAAAAGACCTTATAAGTAGGTGGCCAAAAGTATACGGAGACCCCCTAAAACGTTGATTTTGAACGATGACGAAATAACCTTTATTTTAAAAATAGCTCTTTGTGGACAGACCCTCACTATGTATGTATTGTCTGCGAATGAATGAAATACAGCTCACTAGACCGCTGATATCTTTTTCAATTTTCATGATATTCAACTGGAACTTTTTTTATAAGATGCAGTATATACCAGGCTACAATATTTTTGTAGTTATAAATTTCTGTCGTTCGCGCATGTGCCGTGAATTTTTTTTTCCTTTTAACGTTCATATCTCATCGGATTTTTAATATTTTTAAAAACCGTTTTAGTATGTTCTTTCTCTTGTATTTTGTCATCTTTCCTGAAGTTTTGATAAGGTTTGATCAAAAACTCTGCGTGTTATGAGCAAAAACCCTTCAAATAAAATTGCCGTTTTTTAAAAAATGTTTCATATCTTCGGAAGTAAGAGTGGTGCGTTCATTTGAATTTGTATAGTAATTATACATAGTATGCTAATTAATTACTGACATGCATAGCTTATTCCGAGCTATTTTCAAAGAGTTATGGTCAAAAAGCGGTTATTCTTTCGACCCCCCTTCTTATCGTCCCCCAAATGCAAGGGTAATTTAATTTCAACTTGGAAATGTTCGGTGAAGCTTATATTTTGTATGACTAAAGTTAAAGAACAATTGATCACTTATTTCTCCAGCTATATGTAAAAATGTGAATTTTTGAAAGTGTCCGGATACTTTTGGCCACCTAGTGTACAACATTTAAATATCTAGTGACATGCATCTTGCGTGACAGGCAATTGGCCAGCAGTTCTACAAGTGGCGCGTGCTTTTAAAGGCGACAAAAAGGTACTTCGTTACATCACCACTTGCCTAAACAACTGTTCAAAACAAATATGAAAAATTTAAAAAAATAAACAATTAAATAATTCAGTTCAAAATGTACTCAGTTCGAGCAGTTTCTCAACACACATCAATTTGTTCAACATTAATGGTGACGGCGATAAAATTCTTGTTTCTTTCAGATATAAAAATATTTGACAAAACATTACCTTACCCGTACAAGGTTTCTTTTTTTCTTTCTTTTTTCAAAAGAAAAAATAAACATCGATTGGTAATTGATGTATTATTTGACACATGCTCAAAATTGTTTCATTGAAATTTGTGGAAAATGTTTTAAAGTTTGGTTGAAAAATAAAACAATAAAAAAATCACCAAGCAACTGGAATCATAGAAAATGTGGGCAATATATATACCACCAGCCTTGAAAGAGTTAAGGAAGGTTCGGGTAGCCTCATTGAGTTCATGTCTTTGACTGCATCCCAAAAAGTGCTTCTCAGTAAAGATCCTTGATCTGTTGCTTGCACTATACTGTAAAATGTAGCAGGAAAACCATTCTTCTTGGTGGGAATGCACAGCTTTGCCAATCTAGCTCTACAACTCAGATATTATAGCTCTTTATTAATTTTTAACATTTTCTAACAGCATACTGCACATGTTGTGGCGGCGAAACAAAAAGGATGATTGTTTACAAGGTTATTTTTTAACATAACATATCGAAACGTTTATGCAAAGGAATTAATATTTGTATCTTGCTCAATGTGTGCTTCAAAGCAAAGCGGTTATCTTTAAAAAATCCCACTCCCCCTCACTTGAAAAAAAGAAAACTTTTTATTACATTATCTAACTTTTTTTACTGAACGACAACCATGTTGCTTTTGTTAACTGGAACGGAATATTTCATTTTTATTTAATGGATTTTAAGATCAGCTGCATTATAATTCATCATTAATTTAGACATGTAGAATATTGACTTTTTAATCATAAATATTGGACATATTAAACCGAAATATAACCTTAAATCTTAAACTAATCATTACGATAAAATTTCTCGCACTTTTGCTTCCCGTACAAAACAAAATTGTGTTCGGTCACGAATTTGCATGTAAATTAGTCTCGCCGGCTGGTATTTTTGATTCTTTTCAGTTTTTCCAAAAATGCGTTACCTTTGCTTTTTTCCTTTGAAATTCATTCATGATTCTTTAGACGTTCGTGTTTCCAAAAGGTTTATATTTTTCTCAATTTTATTTTTCTCTTTTTCTTCCTTTCGATATTTTTTTCCTTCGTTTTCTTTCGTTAAAGCTGGCTGGGAGAAGTCGGCTTCACCTCACGTAAATGCTAGACTTTTTTGTCCTCTTTTTTTTTCTTGCTGCTTTTTTATGAGAAGGGGAAGCCGACTTTTTTCGGAGCACAAAAGCAAAAGCAGAGCCAAATATAATCAAATAGCTTCATTTATGAAACGGCGTTGAAGAAATCTCTGCAGCAGATAATACATAATTTTAGAAAAAGTACTGAATAGTTATTCAAGTGTTAAAATAACAAAATTTGTTAAAAAAATAAGTAAACTTTCTTTCATCTCTGTTTCCACTCTGTTCCAAACGTGTTCTGTGAAATATGTGAAAAAGCAGAGCATTATAATTTTATTTTACATTTTTGATGAACTAATATTACTATTTACTTCAGCAGGCTTGGATTTTCCAGCTTATTGTCCAGGCTAGAAGACCATATACCTAAAATTTTTATATAAATGAGATTTTTTGGTGGTTTCTATATGAATTTGACCTGCTGATTCCAAATCCGTTGAGTGCCAGACGCTAAACCTTGAGCATTTTTGTCAAATTGGCGAAATTCAATATGGCTGCTGTAAAAGGTATGAAGCAAACTAATGGAAACGTAAGTGCAATGAAACATATTTTACACTTAAAAATGATTGTACTCTTTAGTCAAAATACAATTCTATTGAAAATAAATATTTATGAAAAGTATACGAATAAAAAAGTTTACCAAATAATAAACTTCAGGATGTCAGCCGAAAAAGTTGTAAAGTTTAATTTTCAGGTATTAATCAATTTTTAAACCGCAATGGACCTGAAAATGGAATGTGTTGACAAAGATAAATGTTTAAAATGATATGCAAGGATCATAAAAAATATGATTTAGCCTAACAATAACACTAAAAATATTTAGAAACATTCCAAATTTAAGTTTCGGGACTTTGCCGGTTTAAACCAATTTCCTTGAAGAAACAAGTTTCCTTTACGAAAGAGCTTCCTATATTGATACAAGTTGCATGAACGCGGACTTCTCGTTGTTGTAAAAGGTATTTTTAGCTACCAGTTGGAAGGTATAGCCAATGTGTTTGTTTAGTGTTTCGCCTTGTTACGGATTGTCCAGATTAACTTCACCCAAATAAGGGTATGTGCAATCTTTCGATATTGTAGTTTTGCAAGAATTGCAAACTAATAACTTCAAATGCAGAGGACTCGGGTAAAATTGGCAATTCACAGTGGCATATATATGAGAAAACGTGGCCTCAAATATTCCACTAAACATTAAGAAAGTTAAAAAAATGGTTACGTTCATCGCAAAGAAGACCAAAATCTGTGATTCACATCATACACCGGACACAATTATGGTATATGGTTTAAATTATTCATCAAGGAAAAGCCTCCTTAAAGAAATTATTTACTCATGAACTGGCTCCTCATCCTACTGCTTTATTTGATGATGATTGAAATTAGAGATGGAACGAAGCTTCGGCCGAGCCGAAGCTTCGGCCATTTTGCCGAAGCTTCGGTCTGGCCGAAGCATGAGTTGTGATTCGGCCGCTTCGGCTGCTTCGGCCTGAAATTTATGCAGCAAATTTTCTGTTACAATTATTATCATATAAGATAGTCTTTTTAACTCAAAATTGTTCCTCATGATAAAGCATAATAGAAATTTATATTCTATTAAAAATATGTGCGTATTGAACATTTGAAGCCAAAATGCATTCAATAATTAATAAAATATTTATTAACAATATCTTCGTTTAAATATTACATTTCGTTATATTTGTTCAAAAAAACTTTAGTTTTAAAATAAAAGCTATGTAAATATACTGCATTGAGTATTTTTCAATGATTTCTAGCTTTGAAACTTTGAACAATGGTAATGGTTCTTGGGCAGATGTGCAACTATTATGCATCCTGAATTACTTTCTTTTAAAATTTTATATTTTTTGAAATTTATAGGTACACAATTTCAGTTTTTTTTAAAGAGATGTATTAATCTATCAACATATATTAACTTATTATGGATTTCATTGATCAAGATTCTAAACAACAAAATCAGGATATAGTAAACAAGTAATTGTTAATACATAACTTAAAGCTACATCTAATTTATTTATTTTTGTATAAATCAAAATATGAGGAAGGGATCCAGTCCATTAGTAGCACACATCCACCCAAGATCCGCATTTTAAGTATTTATAATTAAAAAAGAATAAATTCTGATTATTTGACTAACTTTAAAAAAGATTCGTCATTTATACTTGAATTAATAGAATAATACCTGCTCATTTGTCACACAACTTAGAATTATGATGTAAAAAAAACAATGTCTTAGCATTTTTAGGCAGAATCCTGCTTCTTTTCTTCTCGTACACATTACCAGCTTCGGAAAATGTTCTTTCACTGTATACACTGCTACCTGGAGCAGATAAGTAGCGTTTGGCCAATTCTGATAATCCTGGAAAAATTGTCTTATTTTACATCCACCAATTCAGTGGGCAATTTTTCCTATTTAAGAGTGGCTTGTTCATGTACAGTTCTAGCTCTTTTTCTTTAGGCAACGAAAGTTCTATTACTTGTGATTCATTGCTTGTGATTTCCAAAACTCAACCTTGGAATGAATAGTTTCTTTGAACTTGTGACATTATTAAATAATCCTCTTAAAATAAATACCAAATGAAAGACAAGTAAAAAAGAATGCATGATACTATTTTTTCAAATTCTCCAAAAACTGAAACATTTTGCATTAAGAATATTAAGATAGTTGACTGAGCTTTTCATGTTCCAAGTAGAGCATCCTACTACTAATTCGCAATACAAAAATAGTAATGTCGTCTTTTCTTGTACTAGCAGTGCAAAGCCAAACAAAACAAGAAAACTTTTAATTAGTGAAATTAATTTAAGAATGACTCAGTAAGCTGAAAATGTTGTGTAATACTAAGAATATTAAAATAAAAACAACTAAAATAAAAATAAACTTTAATTAATGAAATCAATTTAAGAATGCTACAGTAAGCTGAAAAGATTGTGTAACGCTAAGAATTAAGAATATTAAAACATATGGAGAAAAGTATAAAACTCTACGCATTTATTATGCATTTTCTCCAAAAACTTCAATATGTGCGCCAGCCGAAGCTTCGGCCATTAGTTGACCGAAGCTTCGGTATTCGGCGCTTCGGCCAAATGCCGCTTCGTTCCATCTCTAATTGAAATACGAGAGGTCTAAATAAATCTGCACTTAAGTCAAAACTTAAAGCAGTTTTCAGGGTAGGCGATAAGAGTTGTCCAGAAATTATCATTTTTTGGTGAAAGTGCAACATTGTGGGTAGTATCTTGACCCGCAACGCCAGCTGCGTGAGTGATTGTATTGATGGTGTAGAAAACCTTATTAAGCACGACATACAAACCATTCTAGCGGTACACAATCTGCTTGAGAGACACCATAAATGTAGCACTACATCACAACGTGGAGTCACAAAAGAGAAAAATGTCTATTGTGTTTTTCAACTTAATGAAAAATCACCACTTTCTAAAAGAGACATCGCACTGAAAGTTTTACCAAATAAGACGCAAATAATTAAGTTTGTTGTGAGCAGACTGTGTTCGATCCCCAAGCCAATGTGTAATTGTTACTATCACGAATCCTTTTCCGATTAAATTGGTGTTGAAATTCAACAAGCTTTTGTTTCTCATTAAGAAGCTGATATGATAATGATTCATTACTTAGCTAAAGTTAGTAACCTTCCTAAAGAATTTAGAAACCTTCCAAATAAAAGTCAGTCACATTACGGCAAGAAATTGGGAACTTTCCAAAAACTCATCTGTTCGGCACTTTTCTGGCTTACCAGGAAGGCTCCTGGAGCAGTTTAACAAATTTGGCCAGTGCTAAGGCAGAAATTGCAAGCAAATAGCTGAGCTGTTTATAAGTTTGCAGTTCTTTCAAAACTACAAAATCGATAGATTGCACATACCGTTATTTTTCTGAAGTCAATCTGGACAATCCGTAATCGAGCTAAAGTCGAAACACTAAACAAACACATTGGATATACCTTCCAACTGGTAGCTAAAAATACCTTTCACAACAGTGAGAAGTCCGCGTTCATGCAACTTGTTTCAATATAGGAAGCTCTTTCGTAAAAGAAACTTGTTTACTTCAAGGAAATTGATTTAAACCGGCAAAATCCCGAAACTTAAATTTGGAAT
>JAXGGA010006457.1:0-69846 GCA_038373865.1 Uloborus plumipes
CTGTTATTCTCACTTCATAATTGTTTCAACAAAGAAGTTAAGGAAATAAAATATGAAGAATCTGTAAAAAAAATCTATATTAGAAATAATTACAATAAGATGAAAAAAGTTTTGTGATGATTCTGTCACTAATTCAACCTTAAAAAATCAATGTTTTTCTATATGCATTTTATCGCTATTTTACGGTTTGTATTCTGCTAATTTTATTATTTTATGTCTTTTTTTAGGACAAGCTATTTCTTTATGGTAGCAATAACTACAGCCCCACGTTTCTCTACTTTATTCTTTCTCCATTTCTTTAAAAAACTTATTAAGCACTCTTATTTTAAAATCAATTTAAGAAGAATGTATATTTATGTACGGTATAAAAAAGGAGAAAAAAAAAAGAACGTTGAAAAAGACTGCCCAATAGTGTGCTGTTTCGGGCTACCGACTCTATTTAACATAAAATTGATTACAATACAGAAAATAGATATGGTTTCAATCAGTAAACCCTTGAATAGGTACACACAGAAAAGATATTAGCAGTTAAAAAGAAAAGATGACGACATCCGACATCTGACACATATTATCCACGTGCTTCAAACTCATTCATAACAATAAAACATTTTTCTCGTTGATACTTACGAAATATTTATTTTTATCCTTCCTAATGTGAGTTTAACATTCCAAATCAATATTACTCTCCCAAAAATGTATTATTTTGGTTCAGAAATTTGCGAATTGTATAGAAATTTTTGAATTTTACGAGACAAAAACATAAAGATAAAATTTTTAAAAAATGTCTTTTTTTTTTACATCTTATCAATTTAGTTGATGTATAAATAATAGAAAACAGTTCTTAACCCTTCACTGCACGATTTTTTATATTTTCATGAAAAATATCATATGTTACCTTTTAAATAGCCCTGAGTTCAGGAAAAATGAAGAAAAAAATTAATCTTAAAAATTTGTGCCAAAAATGATGTTTTAACTGTTTGTTCCATGTATGGCACAAAGCACTTAGTATTAGCTTATACCGATAAGTGTAATAATCTACAATGTGTTTTGTGCCCTAAGTGGAACAAACAATTTTTACCACTAAGTACAGCTTTTATATCTAAACAATTTTAGAACAAAGGAAATAATGATTAAGCACACTTCTTACTGTAATGAACACATTCTATTTTTCAAAAACAAGAACTGTAATACCTAGACTAGTGCAGAAAAATCACACTAAATTGTTATAGCAATGTTTCAGAAGGGGCACAAAGCTCAGTTTAACTGCATTTAAAAATCATAGGAATATATGAGGATTTATTTGGTTTGTGCCAGATCTGGCACAACGTGCAGTGAAGGGTTAATTTGCATGGGAGCTCACTGGAGGAAAGTTCTTGCCATGTTTTCCAAGGGCGGATACAGAAATAGTGTTTGGAGAGGACCCGGAAAAGTAAAAAGTACTCCTCCCTCTCTCTCTCTCCATATTATTTTTTACTTAAAAAAAAGTTGTGATGGGACTTTTTAAAAATGGTTTTAAAGAGCCCTTAAAGCCAAATAATCTAATTTAAAGTAAAGATATATGTTACCTACTAATTTACTTCGAATGGGGGGGGGGGGGTTTGTCTTTTTGTATATTTTAAGCTGATTAGCTACAAAACCTGAAATGATTTCCCCAAATTTTTATAATAATGCAAGGTATTAGAAACACTGTCATAATTAAAGCAAAAGGTTATTAATAGAAGACAATAACTATTTTGGTTAAAAGAAGAATTAATGAATGAATCGAGATATTATATGTTAACCTTTGAGCTTAAAATTCGTGACTTTTATGTATTCCTCTATGCTGACCGCCTACTGCTATATTACTCCCATAAAAAAATCAAAGAATTTTTTTCAAATATGCTTTATATGTGTGTTTCTTTTTAAAAAACTGCTTCAAAATTTTACTTACGTTACGAAGAAAAATTTTAAAAATTAGTTAATGGAAAAATTAAACTATTTTATTCCTTTCAGGCGGACCAGGGCCACCTGGGCACCCCCTAAAATCCGCTACTTTTTTTTCATTGTATGATAATGTTACATTATAAGACAAAATTCGGTCTTTTCATGCACAATTGTTTTTTTTTTTTTTTTTGAAAACTAAACTGCCGTTAGAAGGTAAAGAGAATTACAACTTCTTCATTTCCCCTTTTTGTTATCTATTGCAGTTTAGCTTTACTGTACAAACTTACTTGTTTGTTTTCCACTGAAATAAAGCACGAAAAAAATCTTATTCCACCATTTCAATACTTTTAGTGTGGAATCCAAAATGCTTTTCTTCAAATATCTTACTCTCTTTTCAGCAGATACTGCTCTTTACCTTCCGAGGCGCTACCACACATCTTTGATCAGAAATGAAACGCTGATAAAAGTATTTTTAAACAGACGCTTCGAAAGTTTTATTGACATTTACCGTACTCATTATTTAATAAACAAAATGTAAAAAGACTAATGATCTGTCTACTGTAATGTTAAACGTTTAAATTCAAGTAAAAACTTTCATTTAATGCTTTATGCAGTGCAATGGTTAGAATGTTAAAAGAATGATCAGTGACAGAAACTGTAAATACCCAAATTTGGAATGTAAAAAGGTTTCAAAAGATAATTGTAAAATCTCAGATTTAGAATGTAAAAAGTGATTAAAATAACAATAAAATCTCAAATAACGAAATTCTTCAATAGAAAAATCCACCTATCACCAAATGAATGTACTTTTTGTTCTTCAATTATGAATTTGTTAATAAAAGTTTTATTGATGATATCAATATCGAAATTACAGAAAATAAAGGCTTAAATTTTTTCGGGTGAGAATTTTGAAACACGATCACATTTCTTTCTTTCTGATATTTTATGTTATCATTTTATTAATAAACATTAAATATTTAAAGGTGGACTTCGTACACAATAACACTTTCAAAAAACATCTCCCCCCCCCCCCCCGTTTAAAAGGATAATCGTAAAATCTCAAATTTAGAGTGCAATAAGGGACCAATAACAATAATTGTAAAATATCAACACTTACTGCCCCAAAGGAAAAACAGACCTATCACTTTGTGAATGCACCTTCATTTTGCAATTACCCGTTTATTCAAAGCAGTTTAATGATCATATAAATGTCAAAATAACGAAAAATAAAGTCTGAAATTATTTTGGATGAGAACTTTTAAAATGTGATTTCTTATCATATTTGCAAATATTTTGATACTTTGTAAGTTGACGTTCGGCAAAAAAATAAACATTTAAAGTTGGACTAGTTTCTTAATAACACTTTAAAAATATCTCTTCTTATCTTTTCCCCAACGATTTTATCTCTGGGAATATCAACAACTTATCCAAACAAACACGAGAAGATCAACTCAAACATTTAAAAAATTTTAAAATATGATTTATTATCATATTTGTAATTTTTTGATACTTTGTAAGTTGACGTTTGGCAAAAAATAAACATTTGAAAGATGGACTTGCTACTTAATAACACTTTCAAAGTTTTTCTTGTTATCTTTTCCCCAACAATGTTATCTATGAGAATATCAACAACTTATCCAAACAAACACGAAAAGAGTCAACTCAAACACCTACTTTAATTTCTTCCATGTGGAGCTCATGAAGTTCCAAAGAACCACGTTGTATTCCACTACTCCAGAAACAAAGTGCCGATTCAGAAAGCCCTCGTTGATATGCAGACGATCAGAAAAAAAAAAAAGAAAAACAGAAAGAAAATAATAATAAAAAAAGAAAACAAAAATTATTAACGAATCAAAATTTTCTCAGTGCACCGTTCTACTGTGAGCGTCTACCTCGTCGGGTATGAGCACGAAACATCGTAGGAAGAGGAAAGTTTTGACAACCATATCGACTTCAGGATAGTTCTCCGTCCTATCCTGGAACAAGACAGGGCTCTCTTGCTCTGGACGGTTTTGCTCTTGCGTCGTCATGGCCGAAGCCCCACCCCCGCCGGTGTTTGATTGACGTTCGGGATTTTGGATCGCAGCCAAAGTTGAGAACGATAGCGGTTCTTTTTTGTTTGGGAAGTAGCGAAAGTTGTGTCGCTCCGATAGGCGCTTTTTAATATTCGCGATATTGTTGTGTCGGACGTTTATTTTCGTTGTTTGTTACCCTGGAGCTGAGGTGGAATCACCGGTAGTAGCTTTTTTTTTTTATTTGCAAACAGATTTCCGAGGCTTGGAATTTGTTTGGTTCCACTTGATTTGGAGCTCTTGTAGCAAAATATTACTTCTTTATTTTCGAATAAAGGCACAAAATAAGAACATTGTTATGTGTTTCAGATATTTTTACGGATTATAAATAGAATCATATTTCATCCTAACCAAAAGGGAAAAAGACTGAAGAGCTTGGAGATTTTTTAAGGGGGATGGGGGACAAAAGATAATAATAAAAATACAATTAGTGTCGTTTTGTTTTTCTGTAAAAGAGACATGAAGCGAAAAACCTGTACTTCTCTTCAGTTTCCTAAGATATTTCCGAGGCTGAATTTGTTCGTTTGAGCTTGACTTGGAGAAGAGTGTATGTAATTTCTAGTTTTCAGTGCTAAAATACAGGACATTTCATGGATAAATTTAAAAATATAGTAATCGCCGCTAGTATGAATCACGTTTGTCCAAAACAGTTTTGATTCAACAAAACGGGTGTTTCAATTACGCGGCTAATTCAAAAAAGTGAATTTTTTTTTCTGTTTTTGGCAATTTGATTTATTGAAGCATGGTTTATTCAAAACTGTCCGTCCTTGAAAACCGCGCCTAGCACTCGGAAACCATTCCACTTAAAAGGGAAATGGTTCAAAACTATCTTAATATATAAAAATTACGTGTCCCTGTGTTTGTGGCCAATGGACTCCTCAATTACTGAACCGATTGTAACCAAATTTTGCACGCAGTTTCAGTTTGGTCCAACTTAAATGATAGGATAGTTTTTATCTCAATTTAGGACCGCAATGTATTTTTAATTGCAAATTATGTATTTAGCTACCAGCTTTTCTGTGTTCTTGGCTAAACCTTTTAACTAAGCCTTTTTACTAAGCCTTTTTTGACACCTCCATGGCTGAGCGACATAAAGCACACGTTCTGACAGCTTCCGGAGCGCTGTAAACAGGTAATATCTTAATATATAAAAATTACGTGTCCCTGTGTTTGTGGCCAATGGACTCCTCAGCTACTGAGCCAAACCAAACCAAATTTTTTAACCAAATTTTACACGCAGTTTCAGTTTGGTCCAACTTAAATGATAGGATAGTTTTTATCTCAATTTAGGACCGCAATATATTTTTTATTGCAAATTATCTATTTAGCTACCAGCTTTTCTGTATTCTTGACTAAAATTCTTTAAACATACCCGGAATGCCACCACATAATCGGCGGCTAAAAATGGGTTTACCCATAGTTCTTCTACATAATTTAAATCCACCGAGATTATGCAATTGTACGCGTTTAGTTATCAAAAAAATCACCGGGAACATTATTGAGGCAATCATTTTGACTGGCAAGTTTAAAGATGAAGTAGTTCTGTTGCCACGTATCCCAATGACACCGTCAGAATCTTCAATACCCTTCAAAAGTCTACAGTTTCCCATTCGTTTAGCCTTCGCCATGTCCATTAATAAGTCCTAAGGACAAACAATGTCAATTTGCGGTTTAGATTTAGAAAATCCATGCTTTTCCCATGGGCAACTATCGGTCGCTTGCTCCCGTGTGGGAAAACCGTCCAATCTATTTTTGTTTACAAAAGACAGATTAACAAAGAATATTGCGCACTGATTAGTGTTGAGTTAAACTGAAATGAAAAATGCTTATAATTCAAAAAATAACAAATTATATTGGTTAATTATCTACCATACCTACATTATTAAAAAATAAAATGTTATATCAAAAATTAAATGTTATATTAAAAAAAAAAATGTTACAATAGCAATTAGCAAATTTTTAATTAACTCAATTGTTACAAGCCTGAATATAATATTTCTAAGTAATAAAATGCTACATTTTTTGTTGATTTTTTATTTCTAGCAAACTTAGGAAATTTTTGTTCTATTGTATTCATATTTTGACCTCAAATTCATATTTATATAAAGTTGATCTCTATAATGGTAATAAAATTTTTCGTTTCTATTGAAACATTATAGTTTAACCCATACCTTAGCCACAGCAACGCGTGGCCGGGTCAGCTAGTTTACTATATTTTTGACACATCCAACTATACTATGCACATTTGAAATTAGAGCCGTTCTACGTTGCTTTGATACGGCTCAAAATGCTTATTATTCTTCCCCTTATTGTTAGCTTACCTACCACCCCTATTTTGGTAAGATCAGAGAAGACCGGACGCATGCGTAAATACGCGGAAGGTTTTTGCCTAAAAAGATCAGACAGTAAGCCACTAGTTTCATTGTCCGCCGTCCACTGCATTTGCATTTTTTCGCTGTAAAAAAGTGAAATAACGAAGATTGAGACAACTACTTTTAAATGTATTTTTTTCGGTGAAAAAAAAATATTACAGAACTTGGCAGTGAAATGCCGCGGAATGCTTGTTAAATGACTATATACAACCAATT
Organism: Uloborus plumipes; assembly: GCA_038373865.1. Classification (NCBI taxonomy): domain Eukaryota; kingdom Metazoa; phylum Arthropoda; class Arachnida; order Araneae; family Uloboridae; genus Uloborus; species Uloborus plumipes. Next base: position 6,584 of record JAXGGA010006457.1, read on the forward strand.
AATAATTACTTTTTTACTTTGAATTTTTCAAATATTCAGGCCCAAAGAAAAACATTGTTATTTCAGTCATCCATCCGTGTACTCATACGTGCTTTGAAAAAAATTAAAATAGAACCACATTAGTCACCAGTGCTATTAACCCATTAAAAATGCCTGACATTTTTTTTCAAGGATATTTTGTGTACTGGTTACAAAATGGATAGGAAAATTAATTAAAAAGTTTATTACGTAAAAAATAATTTAAAAAAAAAACGTCCCTAAAAAGGGACGCTAGGCACCAGAGGGTGCATATTTTTTTTTACCAATTTTTTCTCTCTGTCTACGATATAATATTTAAAAAGACTTAAGAAGAAATAAAAGCAGCAATTAATATAAACTGGGAAGTAGATTCAGTAAACAAGGAAATATTGGTACTGTTGAGTATAAAAGTCAGCAAAGCATTTGTTGTGCAAACCTACATTGCATTTGCTGCATTTCTGATAAGCTTTTTTACTTTAATGGGCACATCTTACCTGAGTCTTATTTAAAGCAATATAACGACTTTCCCCGTAATACCTAACTCAGTCCGGTACTCTTGAGCTCAATTGCTTCTAACATAAAAATGAAGAGCGGCAACCACTGTTTTTAGATTGGATAAAAAACCGGTAATTCCTGATATTTTGATGCATGGGATCTATTCCCCTCATGCAACAATTGTACTGAGCAACCATATTTGATTCATCAATTTCAATTACTTTCTTTTGGCTATTGGACAATCGCTTCGCAATTACTATAGGATAAACTGCATGAATATTCGATGCAATAGTTATGACATTGCTATTGTTCCACCAAACCAACGTAATATTATAATATTATTTTACTTGTCATCGACATTTATTCAAAACTTCCTCTCTTTTCTTTTCTGTTTTGAACAACGTAACTTCAGTTAATGGCATTTTGCAATCCGATTCTTGCACAAAATTTTTCTGAGACAAATTATCAAGTAGGAGAGTAAGAGTAGTAAATAAATTGTCACTGTAAAGATTAAAATTGGTGCTTAGGGAACTCTGAAATTAAATCTACAACTACTGCCTTCCAAAACAACAAATGCATATGCAATCCTTGAATTCTTCATCGAGGTGAAATGCTGAGCTTCTGAAACAGCTTAGGGCTTCTTCAACAGTCAGACTAAACAATAAGAAACACATAAATGCATTACGGAAAGTAATTAAATACAACAAATAATTAGTGTTTTAGAGAGTTGCATTTTTGAAATAGCTTTGTTTCAAAATTTATCTTGCGTGTTTGTCGTAATTTCAAAAAATAAGTAAATAAATAAAAAAATGATAAAATATTTAAGAAAATTGTAATTAAATTTATACATTAATTAATTTAATTAGATTTTTTAAGTTTTAAAAATAAAAATTATTATCTATTTTTCAGTCCAAAAACATTTGCTAAATTCTTCGGCGATAAATTATGGATTCTAAGCAAGAAATCAGTCACGGTAAAACAATGCAGCCTTTAGTGCCTAGCATCCCTTATTAGGGACGTACTTAAATTGCTATAAAATCCATAAAAAATTCAAAATTTACAAAATTGCAAAAAAGGTAAACTATCGATCAAAAGCACATATCAAACACAGATAGGCAGGCTTACTTGTTAATAATTTTAAAAACTTAGCTTTTTGTTTTTGAGACTGTGAACGATGTAATTCTTGATACAGATCATAATAAAACGGCTACAGAACACACTTTACAACGGTTATGTGCCGCAATCTGCTAATAATGAATTGAAACAATACCAAAGTAATAATTGAACACAATTACTTGCTTCAAATGTTCATTTTTGGAAAATTCAGATACACTTTTTGGACCCTCCCTAAAAGGGGACGCTAGGCATAAATGGGTTAAATCATCTAAGAAATAATTTTTTCAAAGCAAAAGTACTAGCAACGGAAAGCTGAAGAATAAGGAAGGGAATAAAAATAACTAGTGGCATTTTTATTTTGTCCAAAAGACATGAACTGAATTTTTTCCTTTTTTTCTCTTTCGTCTTTTTTTTTTTTTAATCTCTTTCTTTCTTTTTTTTTTTTTTTTTTGTTTTGCTTCCTTCAATCATTCTCGAATAAACATAGTATTAAAATTACCAAGTAAAAGAAATAACCTAAATTTGCATAAGAAAAATAATCATTATTAAGTTATCTAAGAAAATATTTTATTTGCTTCAAAAAGAATAAAACTGCATTTTGATGATTCCTTTCTTTTATACAAAATGCTTCTATTCCAATAAAATTTACAAAAGTTCTTTAATTAGGAAAAAAAGAGTAAGTTAATTAGGTAACATTAATACTATAAGCATGACAGTGAAATTGAAATAATACAGACCACATGAGAGAAAAAAAGTGATTAAAGTGAGAAACTAAGACGTAATAAAATTTGTAACAATGAACATCAGCAATCAATAAAATAAAAAAGTCCACAGCAGTACTTTCTTAAATTTTAAGAGCGCAGAAACTTTAAAAAAATCGTATATAAATTGAAAAAGTGTGCGGAAAATCTGCAGAATCTTAAAAGTATGTTTTAATATGAAATGAATAAATTCTTGTGTACAGAAAAATAACAGTTTGAAATATAACGATCACAAAGCCCAAATTAGGAAAATGATTGTAGCCACGTGGTTTGTTTTTCAACGAACTCCGTTTTTAACAGACTTCAACAAAGGAGGAGGTTATCAATTCAAAGCGTATGTTTTTTTTTGTTTGTTCGCACATAACTTATGATCTACTGAACCGATTTGGACGATTTTTTTAATCGATAGGAGATGATGTAACTTAGGTACCATGTACTCGTATGACGATATTTGTTTACTAGAAAAAAAGTTATTATGGAAAACAGTAAATTTCATGTCAATTCCCCATTAAATGATTAAATTTTCAATCCATTGTTGCAAAAATTTTTGCCTCGCAACAGCAATATTAATAGTAATTATGATGAAAAATTTGAACCAAAGCTTAACTAAATCTAACATGAAACTCATTAGCGGTAACGTACGTAGTATGTGTTAAAATCTTATGAACAACGAGAAACTAGAATTGCTTTGAAATATAAATTAGTTGACAAACCGTTGATATTTAAATGGCTTTGATTAAGCTAATATACAAATAAGTACCAGAGAATAACAAAGATTTTTTTTAGTGTCAATCGTTTATAATTCTAGACGCATTGATAGTTTCTTCTTTTTTTCAGTTTATTTTATGGAGCATTTACTTAAGAAAATTATGTGAAGTTCCGTAATGGAAACATTACCTTATTTCATAAGTACACTTACACTAAAAGAATAAAATAAAATAATTTTGGAAAAAAATAGAACCGACTTCATTTGGAAATTGCTCTAAAAAGTAAAAAATATTTTTTTTCTTTGAACACCATCGAAACTACTTTTAAACATAAGTTTTGAAGTCGGCGCAAAAACGATAGGTCAAATGATATTTAACCATATTTTGCCAACATTTTTCAGAGAAACCATTGAAAATTAAAAGCAGAATATTTGTACCAGTACACGAATGTGTGGTAATGAATGAAATGTATGCGAATGCTTTTAAAGAACCTGGATTCATTAAAATGTATATAGTTGAATTATAGTTGCGTATGATTCTATACATTGTTTTTGCGCCTACTTCAAAACTTATGTTTAAAAGTAGTTTCGATGGTGTTCAAAGAAAAAAAAATATTTTTTACTTTTTAGAGCAATTTCCAACTGAAGTCGGTTCTATTTTTTTCCAAAACTATTTTATTCAAGACAAAATTGTGAGTTTTGGAATGTAAAGTTATCAAAAAAGCGTAGGTGCACCTTTTTTTAGGGCGAGTGACGAGTACTTTACAATAGAACAAGTTTTTCTTCTTCTTCTTCTTTTTTTTTTTCTTGTTGTTTATTTTGGATAATTTGTACGCCTACTTTTTAAACCCAAATATTAAGGGTAAGACCATGTTTGATACACTAAACGCTGTTCTTGGACGCCTAGACTTGCCTTTTCAGGACACAGGACTGCTATGACGGTGCATTAAATATGAAAGGGAAGTTTGGTCCATTTCAAAAGTTGGCTTAGGTCATTTCATAGTGACTAACGTAACATTCAGAGCTGATTTTGTAAATGTTTTTACTTGTAACTTAAAGGGTAAAAAATATTTTTTAGTTGTGCTGGTGGATTTACAATGTACATGGTGTCTATGTATCATTTCTGCTTAGAATTTAAAACAAAATTACTGACAGTAGATATTTTTTCAACCAAAATAGCATCGTGACTGACGTAACATTTTCGCAACACTGAAAATGAATGCTCATGTTGCGAGGCAAAAAGTTTTCTAAGTTAAGCAAGTGTTAAAAATTGAATGATATATTTGAAAAATGTGTAAAGCTGGCTTTTAAAAACATAAAACACATTTATTAAATCTTAATTTTTTTTAGTCTTAAGTGTCACTTTTACTCAAGATGGAGTGTGACTAAAATAACGTGACTAATGTAACCATCGAATAACAAGCAGTAAACACACTACAAACTATTTTTTATGGCTGATCTCAGTGATAATTACAATACTTTTTCAATTTTGTTGAACTTCTTATATTGTATGATTTTTATTTATTTATTTATTTTTTGATACTTTTTTCACTTCGGTATTTTTTGTTCTTCGGCTGAGGAAGACATTTCTATGGAATGACCCGTTTTAGATTTACCGCCATGAGCAACATGTTTGTGTAAATTGTACGCACAGGAAATATGTAAAATGGAATTTTTCAAGGTACACAAATCTAAACATTTTCTGATATGGAGGGCTCCTGGATTTTCTTTCGGGGAAGGGGGGGGGGGGATTCCATGCCTCCATGCCATTCCTGGAAATTTCTATATAACTCAAACAGTGTTGCAAGTCGGTGTCCCTGATCATAATCGAATCTTGATGAAATCTAGCAACAAACGGAAGTAAAAATTTCATAGACTCGAAGAAAAATTTGATGACTGAAAGAAAACTTCAATAAACAAAAATCACTCAGTTTGTGAAACATCTAATAAAATAAGGGCAAATTATGATAGTTAAGTAAACATTCCAAAAGCTAAAGAACATACCAATACAATCAAGTGAAAATGCTAAGAAGTAAGTAAAGTTCTAAATAGTTGAGATGAAACAGCCACCGACTGTATTTCAAAAATCTCAAGTTCTAAAAGAAACATACGTATGATGATGAAGGAAAAAGTTTAGTCACAGGGAAAAAAACCTGATGTCTACAAAGAAAAAAAGGTAATAACTAAGCCTAAAAAGTATATAAAAAGGTCTCGAGAATAAAAGGAAAGTTCTAAAGACCCAGTGAAAAAATATCTTAATGAGGGAAAGAAAAATACAAATGGATAAGTAAAAGAACCTATGGACTGAGGGCAAAAATCCCTATCACTGAGGAGAAATGCTAATGCCTGAAGAAAACATTATTAATAATGGCGGGTAAAATTTTTTAAACGGATGATTTAGAAAAAGTCTTTATGACGTCAGAAGAAAAAGCCTAATGACGAAGAAGTCTCTGTTATAGGCAAAAATATCTAAGTCAGTCTTTGAGAAATAGGTGGATTATAATTCGCACAGGATACATTCCAATATCCAAAAGAAAAATCCTAATGAGTGATAGGAAAATAAGGATTAAAGAAATTTACTGATTTGGGGGGAAAGTTTCGGTGCTTTAGGAGAAATATGTTACGCATGAGCAGTACTGTTGTTGGGGAAAATATTTGAGGGTACGCCCTCCTTTTTCATAGTTTAGATTACTTATACAGGCCCGTTATTTCAAATTTTTCGGGAGAGGGGGAGGGCAAAGAGTATATATTCAATGTAAATTATACCAAAAAAAAAAAAAAAAAAAAAGCAGCAAAACCACACTTATCTATAGATAAATACATTGATTTTCCAAAGTAAGGGGATAAGGTAGCCATTGACCACCCCCCGCCCCACTGGTCGCTTGTACTTATAAGTTATTAACATTTAAGTTCTTATTAAAAGGAATACATCTTTAACACAACGCATGAATTGTTAAAATAATTCAATAACTGATTTTACCGCGAATAACGCATAGACATACGTTTAATTACATTTGGATAGTTTCCTATTTACTCGAATGGAAAGAAGGTAAAGAGACATTTCGAGAGACGATTAACGTAAATTGGATATGTTAGTAGTACACTTTCGAAATTTTCGTTTTATTTTTTGGCCATTAATTTTGATTATTATTATTTTTTCGTTTATTTTTCCCTGATTATTATTATTATTAAACATTAAGGTTTCGCACCTAAGCCAGGGCTAAGATTGATCTTCACTTCACAGACCGCCAGCTCGGTTATACCATCCAGAGATTACAGTTTCGTTCTTACTAGAACTCATCAGTCTGGAATAGGTAGTGACCAAGGTGGTGGCAGAAAACAGCTTTTAGAAGATGAAAGAGTCAAATAAACTGGTAGTTAATGTAAATTAGCATACCATTGAGAGACCGCAGCAATGGTACGATTCAACTCGTAAATTGAAGGCAAATCTTGGACAGTATTATTAAACAGCAAACTACCTAAGCCAGGGCTACGGCAGAACTACATATAGTCCTCCGACAACTTGGTTATACCATCCAGAGACTGCTATATCCAGAGACTGGGATCTAATGAGAAAGAAACTACAGTCTCTGGATGATATATCCGAGCTGGCTGTGTATTATGTGCATTATTGTCATTATAAAAAATCATCATTATCGTCATCATATTATTATTATTATTATTAATTTTAATATTGTTGATAATATTGTTATCAATATTATTATTATTATTATTATTATTATTATTATTATTGTTGTTGTTGTTGATAATGTTATTATTATTGTATCCTTATTATTATTATTATTATTATTACATCTAATTATTATTACTATTATTTTTATTATTATTATTACTATTACTATTAGTTTTATTATTATTATTATCATCATCAATATTCTTGTTGTTGTTGTTGATAATGTTATTATTTTATCATTATTATTATTATTATTAATGTTGCTGTTAATAATATTGTTATTATTATTTTTTTTTCTCATTATTATTAATATTATTGCTACATCTCTTTAGTTTTTTTCATTCAGAGTTTCTCTTCTTTAATTCGCAATTCGCGTTATTGATTAAACTGAAAGAACGTGAGTGCAATTATGAATGGCAAACAACAAAAGTAGAAGGGTGAATAGGAATAATCCAGTTTGCAGAGTAATCCAGTTTCTAGAATAAAAATTACAAAAGCTGTTTTCTAAATAATTGTACTGTTGCTTTATTATTTCTCTATAATTCCTCATTTGCAATGCAAACATAACGAGTCGCCCTATCACGCTTTGCTATGCATAATTCATTTCTCTTCAAGTAATTCGTAAGTTACAAACATTAGCAAATTATTTAACTTTACCTGAAGGATGTTGTGAAACATTTCCTATCCTTAATCGTGTAAAAATTTAAAAGTTATGACAGTATGTCAAACCGTATGTTTTCTTGCTATCTTCTAGCATCGTTATTTTAAGACTGGGGAAGGCTAGAAGAAATTGTATCGGGTGTAAATACACATTCACTGATTTGTTCCACTTCCTTGCAACTGAATAAAAGAAAAATTGCAATTAAAAGTACGCTTTCTTCCTACGAAATTAAATTTTTATGACACATTTTCAGACTTTTATATTATTTCTATATTTACTTATTGGGTCATTCCATATGAAATCAACAAGCCTCAAAACTTGACCATCACCAATTTCAAAAAAAATTATAGGGTTGATTACCTCTATAAAGTGATACAAAAAACTGATTTTTAAAATTTTTTTCAGCTGTTAGTTTTTTGTGTGAGACCGCTTAAAAAACGCAAAAAATGGAAAAAAGTGAAATTTTGAACATACAAAGATTCAATTTTCTCAGCTTGTATTGCAGCTAGAGTCTTTTGTTATATGTCATTGTAAAGCTCTTTAAACAAGCTTTCAAATGATATATAATTTGACAAGGTTTCGTGATGTTAATATTTCAAGGTCACCAAAAGCATTATTTGACCTTGAATATTTCAAAAAGTGCATTTTTTAAAAATCTGAAAAAATTATATATATTACTTCCTAATGTAGTGTATATGTGGTAAAATTTGCAGAATGGGACAGCAATGGGATCTGGATGAAAAATGGAATCGACTTTTTACACTCTTACCACTTTATTGCAATGCCTATGGCTCCTGAGGATATATAAGACAGAAATATTGCAAACTGCGAAATGTTATTTACAAGTGACGGTTGGCTTATTCCACGTCTTGTTTTGAGAGGTTATAAATAATTCCTTTTCCGTTTCTACTAGAGTCTACTTTCGAAATAATACACTAGGTGGCCAAAAGTATCCGGACACTTTCAAAAATTCACATTTTTACATATAGCTCGAGAAATAAGTGATCAATTGTTCTTTAATTTTAGTCATACAAAATATAGACTTCACCGAACATTTCCAAGTTGAAATTAAATTACCCTTGCATTTGGGGGACGACAAGAAGGGGGTTGAAAGAAAAACCGCTTTTTGACCATAACTCTTCGAAAAAAGCTCGGAATAAGCTATCAATTTCAGTAATTGATTAGCATACTATGTATAATTACTGCACAAATTTTTATGAACGTACCACTCTTACCTCTGAAGATATGAAACATTTTTGAAAAAACGGCAATTTTATTTGAAGGGTTTTTGCTCATAACACGCAGAGTTTTTGATCAAACCTTATCACAACTTCAGGAAAGATGACAAAATACAAGAGAAAGAACATACTAAAACGGTAAATAAAAATATTAAAAATTCGATGAGATATGAACGTTAAAAGGAAATAATTTTTCACGGCGCATGCGCGAACGACAGAAATTTATAACTACAAAAATATTGTAGCCTGATTTATACTGCATCTTATAAAAAAAGTTCCAGTTGAATATCATGAAAAATGAAAAAGATATCAGCGATCTAGTGAGCTGTATTTCATTCATTCGCAGACAATACATAAATAGTGAGGGGTTGTCCACAAATAGTGTGGTGACAATCGATCATTTTTTTTCAATGTTAAATTGTATACAGTTTGAAAATTTATATTCGGCATTGTCGTCACATTTCGTCTGTTCGGCCAAAAAGACCTTATACGTAGGTTTCCAAAAGTATCCGGACACCCTCTGAAACGTTGGTTTTGAACGACGACGCAATAACCTTTAATTTAAAAATAGCTCTTTGTGGACAGACCCTCACTATTTATGTATTGTCTGCGAATGAATGAAATACAGCTCACTAGATCGCTGATATCTTTTTCATTTTTCATGATATTCAACTGAAACTTTTTTTATAAGATGCAGTATAAATCAGGCTACAATATTTTTGTAGTTATAAATTTCTGTCGTTCGCGCATGCGCCGTGAAAAATTATTTCCTTTTAACGTTCATATCTCATCGAATTTTTAATATTTTTATTTACCGTTTTAGTATGTTCTTTCTCTTGTATTTTGTCATCTTTCCTGAAGTTGTGATTAGGTTTGATCAAAAACTCGGCGTGTTATGAGCAAAAACCCTTCAAATAAAATTGCCGTTTTTTCAAAAATGTTTCATATCTTCAGAGGTAAGAGTGGTACGTTCATAAAAATTTGTGCAGTAATTATACATAGTATGCTAATCAATTACTGAAATTGATAGCTTATTCCGAGCTTTTTTCGAAGAGTTATGGTCAAAAAGCGGTTTTTCTTTCAACCCCCTTCTTGTCGTCCCCCAAATGCAAGGGTAATTTAATTTCAACTTGGAAATGTTCGGTGCAGCCTATATTTATTATGACTAAAGTTAAAGAACAATTGATCACTTATTTCTCGAGCTATATGTAAAAATGTGAATTTTTGAAAGTGTCCGGATACTTTTGGCCACCTAGTGTAGCACTTATGGGCACATTGACAACATTTTCAAAGTCTGAATAGTAGATAGAATTTGAGGGTCCATGAGGCTGCAACAGCTTGATTTTCTTCATCTGTGTCAAAGTCGCACCTTAGCCACCAATATCCATTATACCTGCAGATCAAGAATCCAACCATTTCTGGGCAATCAAGATCGCCTTTTACAGTTGTAGTACGTTCGAGCCTTATAGTGCTGAAAATGAATATGCATTCACTTGCATCTGATTCCTGTTTAATGGCATTACACAATGAAGACTCTGAGTGCCTGGTGTTATTCTTGCCATCATTTTTCTGGATTTCAAAGCCTCTTCTTCCACATCAAATCAATTCATTTTCAATGTTGCACAATTGAACATTATAAACAGGATGCAGAGGCTTTGAAATCCAGAAAAATGATGGCAAGAACATCACCAGCAGTGGTTGGAAAAACTACATATTTTTCGTAGCGAACTACAACTACAACTACTTTCTCATAAATGTAGTTAACTACAGCTACAACTACTTTCTTATAAATGTAGCGAGCTACACTACTTTTGAAATGTAGTTGCTACTTCGCTACTTTTTAAAAATAAATAAATAAAAAGAATACACCGTTTGAAGATCGACCGAAAAAATTCGAAAAGTAGTTTAGATAAAAAAATTACCTCATTCGAATATGGAATAGAAATAGGAATTGTCTTTGAATTTATTTGTTACTTTTCCTTTCTGTTCCTTTTTTTTTTTTTGCTAAAATTTGTCCTTTTTAGATTTTTTTTGCAGTTTTTACGAATATTCGCCACAATAAAAACCTTGTTTTTTCCTTCGTTTCTTTTTTTTAATTTTTTTCATTTATTTATTTATTTTTTAATTTAAAAGTAGTTTCCAGAATTCGCTACAAACTACTATTTTTTTGTATCGCGCTACTCGCTACTCTACTTTTTTTTAAAAGTAGTGCGCTACACTACAAACTACTAAAAAATGTAGCTATGACAATTTGCGATTGCAGCGCCGCCTTGAAGATATAGACCGATCTTCTTGCTCAAATTTTGCACAAAAAATTAGCTAGCACCAAAGACAACTGTTTTGCAATACGGTTCTTCGAAGTTGATCGGTTTCGTGATGTCAGCATCCCATCTTCATTGTGTAATGCCATTAAACAGGAATCAGATGCAAGTGAATGCATATTCATTTTCAACACTATAAGGATCGAACGTACTACAACTGTCAAAGGCGATCTTGATTGCCCAGAAATGGTTGGATTCTTGATCTGCAGGTATAATGGATATTGGTGGCTAAGGTGCGTCTTAGACACAGATGAAGAAAATCAAGCTGTTGCAACCTCATGGACCCTCAAATTCTATCTACTATCCAGACTTTGAAAATGTTGTCAATGTGCCCATAAGTGCTATTATTTCGAAAGTAGACCCTAGTAGAAACGGAAAAGGAATTATTTATAACCTCTCAAAACAAGACGTGGAATAAGCCAACCGTCACTTGTAAATAACATTTCGCAGTTTGCAATATTTCTGTATTATATATCCTCAGGAGCCATAGGCATTGCAATAAAGTGGTAAGAGTGTAAAAAGTCGATTCCATTTTTCATCCAGATCCCATTGCTGTCCCATTCTGCAAATTTTACCACATATACACTACATTAGGAAGTAATATATATAATTTTTTCAGATTTTTAGAAAATGCACTTTTTGAAATATTCAAGGTCAAATAATGCTTTTGGTGACCTTGAAATATTAATAACACGAAAACTAGTCAAATTATATATCATTTGAAAGCTTGTTTAAAGAGCTTTACAATGACATATAACAAAAGACTCTAGCTACAATACAAGCTGAGAAAATTGAATCTTTGTACGTTCAAAATTTCACTTTTTTCCATTTTTTGCGTTTTTTAAGCGGTCTCACGCAAAAAACTAACTGAAAATAATTTTAAAAATCAGTTTTTTGTATTACTTTATAGAGGTAATCAACCCTATAATTTTTTTTTGAAATTGGTGATGGTCAAGTTTTGAGGCTTGTTGATTTCACATGGAATGACCCTATTAGCTGCGTGGCCCGGCTCTGCCTGGTATACTTTGAGAATAAAATTTATGTCAAGTAATGCGTGTCTATAAAAGTCCCGATTAGATTAGAGTCGACATTTTGCGTAGTACAAAAAATGAATCAATCGCCAAAAAAGTTTTAAATCCCCGCTTCAGGAAAAGCAAAAGCAAGAATTTTATTTGTTTATGTTCAAAAACAAAATGGCAACACCTTTTTTTTATCAACAATTTATTTCACCCTATTTAATTTCTTTCACGCTCTTGCAGATTTTTATAAATCCCAATTTTAAATGGATATTTCCAAATTCTCAAATGACCATATCTTTCTTCAGGGTGGAGATATCGATTAGTGGTTTTGAACGTCTTTAGAAGGACACTTTCCTAACAGGTATTTTTTGCGTTCTTTCGAATGAGACCAAGATCGATAAGATCCGAGTTCGCTAGATAGAGCCATTTTCAAGTCCTTTATTCGAAATTCGAAAGAATCGGTACATTTTTTCCGCTCAAAAACCACCCTACGATCCTTCCCGGGTGCCCAAGTATCACCCTGCCAAGTCCAGATCCGACGTAAACTGAGGATTTGTATACACACATACACACACACGCACATATTCTTTGCTTTAGTTATTTGGATATGCTTTATACTTGCGAATTAACTTTCCCCTTAAAATATTTATTTTTAATATGATCCTTTTAACTTTTGTCTTAAATGTTTAAGTAAAATAAATCATAAATTTTAATACACATTTTGGGGAAGATAGTTTTTTTACGAAATTGTTTTAAAAGAGATTATTTGAATTTTTCTAAGGCGGTAAATAAAAACATGTACTTATAGGACTTTAAAGTTTACTATATGAGTTTGTAAAGAAATTCTACGAAGTCTATATTTTACATTATTCACAACTTCCTTCAAGTAAGAAAGAAAATTATACGTAACAGTAAGAAAAAAAATAATATCGACAATATATCTTTCAGCATTGCCCTAAAATTTCAACTAATTATTTAGAAGTTTAGGTGTCAAAATAATATAAATTGCGAAATAATATTTATTTCAACGGTAGCACATACTGGTAGCACATCCAGCTTAAAAGCGTTTTTAAAATTTTTTGAAGTGAAACTTTTCCTGCGCGGGCTTTGAAATTCTGATCTAATAATTTATCTTCTTAAGAATGAAGAAAACAATGCAGATATATATATAATTTTACGCAAATAAATGAATAATAAATGCAATATATGCTATTCAAACGTGATTGATGAATAAATAAAATGTTTCGCCGCATTGTGAAAATGTCACTTCTATTGTGTCTTTAAGACGCACATTCTTTTTTCACTGTTTTACTTTTTTTAAGACACTCCACTCTTGGTGGCAGTTTTAATTTTAAGAGTTCTAACATTAGAAAGTAACTACTCTTAAAACTTACTTGAAAATCAATCAACCTTGGTATTTGCTCATTATTCACGAAAACAACTATCTTTGACTGTTTACAAGCTGTTATTTAGTCAGCACAATAATCACATTAGCTCCAGAAATATGATGTACCCATTTTGGGGCATCTAGTAAGTTTGGTAAACACATGCATTAAAATTTAAGCTTTTATAACATTCGACGTAGCTTGGTCTAAAAGCTAATGGCATCTTTACTTCAGAAAGGTTATACTACAGCCAGGAGGTACCTTTCAACTAAGCGCTCTAAATTTCTGAAAAGTAGTTTTATGTTTTAAATACAAGATCTTAGACATTTTAATGCAGAGCTCTTAAGTTATGCGTTTGGTCGGGTCCCTTGTTCAGGTTGTTAAATATTGTTACGTGCATTTAGAAAATAATGCAAGCTACAATAAGAGAAAAATAAAGATTAAATTAACACATTTTTGCCGTTCATGATTAATTTTTCGCCCAAAAACAGCATGAGAATCTGCTAAGAAACTACTTTAAACCTTCTTTTTTTTTTAATGTGTCTATGTTTTAATTTAGAGTTTAAAAAATATTGTTTTTGATTTCAGTAAGTTAATATGAAAAACTAACAAACCGTCCGGTTTATTTTCAAAATTGTTTTTACTTTATAAATAAATATAATTTGATAAAATTAAAAAAAGAAAAAAAAAAGCTTATTGATTTTGTTATCGCTATCAAAAGTTGCACCAAAATCATACTGCAACAACTAATTCCACAAAATTTTAACAGCTAAAGATATAAGAATCCGCATTGTGCTTTTTGAGTGTAAAAAATGTGTGTTTTTTACACGGTTGTGCTTAATTGCATACTGTTTCTTTTCATTTATCAAGAAAATGTTTTTAAATTTATTTAATTAATTTACTTGATTGCCGTAAGTTCTTCATTCTTAAATACATCAATAAATAAATAAAAACATCATTTTATTAATACAAGAAAACTTTTAAAAGTTCTTTACTTTATAATAAGTAATGCTGCGCATTAAAATAAACAATCATATTTTTGGAAAAAAATGCAGTGATTTTAAATGTATCATTACTTTTATCGGAGTGTAAAAATAGTTATGTGACATAGAGAATCTTTTTCAACCAAAGAGGCATTCATTAAGAAATAGGATAGCTTAGTAACCATTGAAGGAACACCTGACTTTTTTAAAAGTTTTACATTGCATTTTAATTAACGGCAGCAATTAATTTGAAAAAAGATCAGGTAATTAATTAGAGTTAATTTTAGAGAGATAAATATATCTTTAAGCATTAATGTAGTAGTGGCCGATGCTGTAATATTCGGTTTGAAAAATCCTATTTCAACTCCACGTTTGTTTTTTTTTTCCTTTTTTTTTTTTTTTTCTTTAAATATAGAATATCTTTTGGTTAAAACTTAGAGACAAACGAATTTTCATAATTTGAAATATGAGACAGCGCAAAGCAAAGGGATGAAAGAAGGCGTTTTAAAGTTTAAAGTAAACCGAGTTTAAAGTTCAGACTCTGGGTAGGCTTTCATTGAACTTTACATTATAAATGATGCTATGTAGCGGAGCCAACCTGGGCTGCTAGTACTATCACTTGCTCCAAAACAGAGATGAGGTTTTCTTACTATTTGTATTAATTGTCTCCAAATTTTTAATTTTGCATTTTTCATCCCTTTGCCTTTTACTTGCCTTATATTTAATAGTCAGGAGGCTTTTTAATTTTAAATTATTAATTTTTATTTTTATGTTACAATGTTACAAATATTGCATTAAAAGAGCCAAATTCTCTGAAATAAAGGAAATATTACGACACTTTTTTTTAGTTTAATGGTTAATAAGAGGGTTGGAATTTTGATAATGGCAACTACCTATTTGCAGCTAATACACATTACACAAGTGGCACGTGCCATCAATTTTACCGCCCTTCGTGCACAGCTCGTTTCCAACGACGCCGACGTGGAACTCGTAGGACACCCGTAGCAGCGCCTGTTCTGTCGATAGTTCAAATGAGAAGGTGTACTGCCTCTAGAATCTCTAGAATAGTTCTGAACAGAATGCCACGAAGAAACTTCTTTATTACTGGAGTTAAGTTAAACTGACAGGGACAAATAATCCAAGAGCTAGAGACGTCGAAAAAACAAGAATTCTAAGACGCGTCTAGCTCTTTACAGGGTGCCCACAAATAACTGACGGCAAAATTTATTTGTGCATAATTTATTCAAGATATTTCTTACTGTTGGCAACACTTAATAGTTTTAGTTTAATTCTATGAACAATAGTGCAGACGATTCTTTAAATTAAAATCCGTTTTATTCTTTGCATTATCAAGATGGATGTTAAACGCTTTTTAGTTCTCGAATTGCATTTAAAAGGTAAGCGGAATTGTGATTAAAAAAATTTAAGTCTTTAAATGTGTCAAAGAGATTAATTTAAAGAAGTTTAAAACTGTTTGAAGAAACAGGTAGTGTAGAAGTAAGACGTAGTGGTGGAAAAAGCAGAGTGTACAAATAAAAAATTAATAAAATGTGCCCGTGAAAGAGTGCCTCTGTATAGGTGCATGCCGCTGCAGAAGCGTTTAAAAAAAGATTGCCGCCTGTGGTTACAGTTAAAGGAGCGAGAATAGAAGCCATTACTTAAACATTGATTAACTATGATGTTATTTTCATTTAACATTTATTTTTTTCATCATAGAAAAATTTGTATTACAGTAATAATTTTTTTGAACCGTCAGTTATTTGTGGGCACCCTGTAATATATCTTTCCTAGTACTCTTTTGAACAGCGTGCGTGAAAAACTGATTTTTTCATGTTGTGTTCATTTGGAACTAATATATGTGACAGTGACTAATACAGTGGCCGCCACTTATATGAATCACGTTGGTTCCAAACAGTTTCAATACAGTAAAGCGGCTGATTTAACCCTTTGATGGTTATGAACGAGTTCAGCTCGCAATCGAATCGTGCTTCATAATGCGCGCAAACAAGTTCCGCTCGGGAGCAAGATTTTGACCAAAATGGTTATTAACGAGCACTACTCGCGTAGTGAAATTTTTCCCCAATGCGCGCTGACGAGCTGACTTCGTTCGCCATTATTATTCTGCACTGGTGTACTGTACTATAAATACTTAAAGAAATTTTTAAAATGCCCGAGGCGAGCTATCTACGGCATCGCCAGAGAAAGGTGACATTTTCGGAGGAACGGCGGGGGAAAACAGCTGCCACTTTTGACTACTGTTTACTCCTAATGCTGCGCGAATTAAGTAAACGGAAACTGCTCATTGCCATAACCGTCAAAAGCTTATAAAGCTGGTTTACGTTCTGTGTTTGACTATTTGATTCATTAAAGCTATTGATTCAAATAACCACTGATTCAATCAACTGGCACCCACTGTATCTGGCTTTATAATTAATACCTGTTTTTGTACACGTGCGAGATTATTTACTATGTCATTGAATCAGGTTATATGGCTAGAGAGATTCATTGAAATACTCAAGATATGCGAGCCTACCATAGAAATTTTGTTATCACAGGAAGAAAACCTGGTAATTTTTCATAGGTCTCAGTGTCCAAAAAAAAAAGATAAAAAGCCGCTTCCAGTACTAATCAACTGCAAAAAGGCAATAAGAAGTCAAAGAGCTTAAACAAAACGCAAAATATGTCAGACACCCCAACAAAATTGAAAACCGACAGTTGAAGTTTGATGGTTGTGGTTACTTTCCTAATAATAACAACACAATTACAGTGAACTCTCACTTATACGCCGCCTCATTTATGCGCCTTTTTCACTTATACGACGATTTTAAATGGTCCCAGCACATTCCGTATTAAAATAATGATATTATCATTCGTTTATGCGTCGCTCTAAAGATAAACATTTCACTTATGCGCCGAATTTTTCGTAAAATGTAAAAAATATATTTATTTTCTTTAAAAAAATAAGCATTTTTCTTCACTTTCCTCTTGAATCTTTCGATTTTACTGCTTGCGGAAGGCTTTTTTCCGCATGAACTAGAGTTCGAAGGGGGACAATTACTTACTATGGATCGTTTTAAGGGGAACAGTTTGTAATTAGGTATGCTACAATTTTTGTTTTCTCTTTATCATTGTAGTTACGCTACAGTAATTGCCAAATCGTAGTAATATGTCCCTTGTTTATATAGAAACATTCTTATTCATTCTCTCATTAGAACCTATGTTGCGTTTTAGTCCTTTAAATAGGCTTGTTCACTTATACGTCTCTTTCACTTATGCGCCTTTTTCTTTTGTTCCCTTGGGCCGACGCATAAGTGAAAGTTCACTGTATGTGTCTGATGAAAAGTTTCTTTTCTGCAGAAAATAGAGTCGATTTTCTTAAGTGTCAATCAAGGGTGGATCCGGCTTTTGGTTAAGGAGGGAGTCACTTCAGAAAAAGTTAGGGGGGGGGGGGTTAATGAGTTATTTTTTGGTATAAATAGGAGGTGTGGGGAGAAAATCATCGATATATATACGTCCCCAAAACGCTGTTTTATTCTACATTTTGGTCCTTAAGGGGAGGTCATGACTCCCATCGCTTATTTCATATTGGCCTACAAATGATTTTTTTTCTTTTTGGTTTTTAACTCCAAAATAGATTTATAGCAAAATATTTTATATTTCTCTATTATAAAGGTAGAAACGTCTAAATATAAATATTACATTTCGATCGATGAAAACAAGTGGACTAACTCAGCAAATTGATACAAAGAAATTAAAAAGAATACTTTGCAATGTTATTCAGTGCAGAAAACTATTAAAATACATAAAACGCACATCCAATTCATTTGCCATTGTCCAGAAAAACTATTAGAGAAAAAAAGTGGAATGATTAGTTTGTGAAAACTGTTAACTTCACCTTTAAACTACACTGCAAAAAATGAACATTGTTTTTATAGTATAATGCTGTTAATTTTATAGCCATAAACTAAAAATTGCTAATTTTACAGTAATGAACTGTAGAATTGCTAACTTTACTGTAATAAACTGTAAAATTGCTAATTTTACTGTTTATTACCGTGAATTTTACAGTTTTAAACTAGAACCTCTGCTGCCAGTATTATACTGCTGTTTTTACAGTAATGAACTACAAAATTGCTATTCTTACAGTACTAAACTGTAAAATTGCTAATTTTACACTTTATTACAGTGCACTTTATAGTTTTAAACTGGAACTTCTGCTGCCAGTATTATACTGTTGTTTTTGCAGTATAATACAGCTAAATTTTACGACAATAAACTGTAAAATTTCCAACTTTGCAGTAAAAAACTGTAAAATTGCTAGATTTTACAGTTTATTATTGTGTATTTTACAGTTTTAAATTGGAACTTCGGCTGCCAGTATTATACTGTAAAAACAACAGCCTATTTTTTTGCAGTGTATAATCATGATAAATTTTACACAGAAGACTAACAGCAAATTACGAGAGAAAAGCTTCTTTTCATTCGGTTTCGTTCCCCAAAGAAAAGAACAATCGGCTCTAAGAAAAGAGCATAAACAGCTCAAGACCAGCAGCCAGTTGTCTAATAAGTCGATATCTGGAATCGGGTGTCAAGCCATGACTCAAGAGTTGCGTGTCCTGGCAGCGGCGTAAGTTTTTACGACTCGGCTCCAACATCACAAACTATGTTATTTTGCGTAGAGTGTCCATTTTGGTTTCTCGGTAACATAAGAAGCGACGAATTTGATCATTTCCCGTCATGCGCTTGTGATTTATACCGTAATTATGAGACAAGGCAGAAGTAATCATTGTCAAAGTTTATTTCTGTTTCACGTAAATGCTCCTGCCCAGTCGCACGAAAGACAAAAGATATATCCACAAGTTTCAAAAATATATGCGAATGCGAGCATTAAGAAATGGGAAAATGCAGTTTTAATGATTTTTTGTAATAATTAGGACTCAATGTCATTAAAAAAAATGCTGCAATGACAAAACTTCAGTGCTTGTTTTAAATTTACAATTTTCTCAGATTTTCTGATTGAATTTTGTTTGTTAAAAATTTTAAAGTCTATTGTATGTGTTGCGTGCGCGTAATAGAGGAACGTTATAATACAAAATATACTATTTAAAAAAATAATAAGAGCATCTGGGTTGTAGTAGAAGTTTTCATTAGGGTAAAAGTATTGAATAAAGTGTATAGTACACTGTAAAAAATGAATGTTGTTTTCACAATATAATAAAAGTAATTTTATAGTAATAAACTGTAAAGATGACTAATTTTACAGTAATAAAGTGTAAAATGGCTAATTTTACAGTAATAAACTGTAAAATAGCAATTTCACAGTGATAAACTAAAATTGCTAATTTTAGTTTATTACCGTGCATTTTACAGTTTGAAACTGGAACCTCTGCTGCCAGTAATATACTGTTGTTTCTACGGTATAATACAGCTAAATTTTACTGCAATAGAAGGAAACTGCTAGCTTTGAGGTAAAAAAACTGCAAAATTGCTCCTTTCACAATTCATTACTGTGAATTTTACAGTTTAAATTGGAACCTCGACTGACAGTACTATACTGTAAAAACAACAGCTCATTTTTTGCAGTGTAAACCGGGGTAGTTTGGGATCTAAAAAAGAAAACATCCATTTTATGAAAAAACTGTGCTAGGAATAATTTCAATTTTTGGAAAAAGTTTGATCACTGATGAGGCAAGTCTTATACAACCATACTTTGCTTGGAAATTAAAATATAATTTAAAGTTTTTCACATTTTTACTTATCAGAGACATCCGACAATTTTGTCTGTGCATCCATAGGCTCACGTTTTTTTTTTTTTTTTTGCATTGAAAAAGGAGTTCCTTGTAACACCGAAACACGTGTCTGAATTATTCCTGCGCATTTGTGTTTTTCAACGTTGTATTTATCCTTATCCATTTCCTATTTTTTACTTTCAATATTATCATTTTTAGCAATAATTTAAATTTTTGTGTGGTGTTACTGCCTTTTTTTTAGCTGTTGCATACTCTAGTATCGTGTTTTACCTATTATCTGCGATTATTGTTCCACTGTATTCCGTGAATAATCGGGAGTTTGCTGTATTTGTTTTAAAAATCTGGAAAGACCTGTTTACACGGGTCGGCTTCTATAATGCAATACCACAAAAACAACACGAGAAAATTATTAGAAACTTTTCTCTAAACTAGAAACTTTTGAAGCTCATATGGTGTATAATTTAGAATTAATAATAATTTCTTTTTTTTTTTTTTCAAAGTTTAAAATGTTTGTTCAAATAGTAATAACTGGAGAAGGAGAGTGAGCTCAGTAGGGGGAGCCAGTTACAATATCTGGATCAATCTACTATCAATGAATTGATCTGGAGAACTTAGAGTAGTAGCCAAAGATTATTAGTGGACCCTGTACCGTTATATTGGGTGACTTTACACAATGTATACATTTATTTCCATGACTTAGGCTATCATTTTTTTAAATTCGTCGAATATTCTAAGAGTACTGAATTCAATGAACTCTCTGATTGAAGATTGGTGGGATTTGGTGACAGTGTCCGGGGTTTTTCTTAAAGCTTTTTTTTAATTTAATTTTCTTTACAAAAAATCTATAAAAAAAATCAAGTTGCGTTGCAAATAGTCCATAACTTTACAGAAAAATTCTTTGAAGTTTACTTTTGAGTTTCTAGTATAAAAAGAAAATTCTAACTTTTTTTTCAAAATTAGGGATTCTTATGTAAAAAAGGAAAAGAAACTTTAAACTGTACGAAACTGAAATAATGAGCGGAAACTATTTGATCCCGGAAAAATGGATAATAAAAAAAGTTTCTACTTTCATTAATCGTAAGCAATTTAAAGCTGAAACGAACCAGCAATTAAAGATCATCTTGGAAAATATAATGAGTTCTCTATCTAGAACAAATCTCCGTTTACGAAAAACTAAAAGCAATGAATCAGCTTTTAGAATTTCAAAAATTTGTTAATTATTTTTCCGTTTTTCATTTTTAAGTAGTCTTGGCTATAAGATCGAGGATTTACTAGTGTTAAAAATTCTAGTATCGATCAGTGTAGCAATAACAATAAGCTTTTAAAGCCATTTTAAATCAACTAAAAAAATAAAAATAATAAAAAAAACGAAAAAGTAATTTGAAAAACAGCTTAAAAATTTGGAATTCTCTTGAATAAAATGAAAAGGAGAAGCAAGAAGAAAAATGGTTGAGAATTTTTATTGCGACGGTGACGGCCATTTCTTGCATTCAAAAATTTGGTAGCGTAAATTTCTGACATGATATACCTGTCAGCTCAATATAATTTGTCCTACTTAATTGAAAAAAGTTGCGTTTGGGCAAATATACTTGTAGTATTAAGAAAAATCTTAATTTCTGAGTTATTTGTATAGGGGATTCGAAATTGTGTGTAACAGGAACAGTTAGGAACGGTAGAGAACACATAAACAAAGCAAATTGACGTAGAAGAAGAGAGCGAAAACAAAAGAATTATAGGGAGTAAAAAAATATGCAGAATCTATAATATAAGATATAGTGGAAAACAGTATTTAATGATATTTGGAATTTGGGCAATATGTCCAAAAACATCCTGTACTTTGTGATCCGAAAAACGTTCTTGAAAACAAGCTCTACATATATGCTTGTATTCTTCATAACAATGTGCAATTTCTTAAGAAAATGTTTTTCCTTTTCTTTTGATGGATATGATAAAAATTAAAATTCAAAACGATTGGTCCGGTGTAGGAAGCTTTTCTCTAACTTTTTTGATTTAACTACCGTGTTCTAAAAATTCACCAAAATGTTCAAAGTAAAATTAATTGCAAAATCGTTTCGTCATTGTCCTTTAAATCCTTTGTTCCTGAAAGAAACAATTCATTTTTTAACACCTTAACGTAAAGATTAGGCTGAATGTTATTGTAATTAATTTTAACAAATAAAAGACAATTTTTTTCAAATACAAAGTAATAAATAAATAAAGTGTCAGTATGGTAAAACTAAAATTTATTGCATGAAATAAGATTATCTTATTACAAAAAAGGAGCTCAATAATTCGCAAATTGATCGTATAAGTGTAATGCCACAAGATTACCCTACACTTATGCCAAGAAACAAATTTATCTGAATATACTGCTTGAATAGTTCTCCAGGTATAGAAAAAACACATTTGAAACTAAAATTCACTCGATATATATATAAAGCATCTATTTTGTTCAACTTATTGCACAGCTACGAAAGTAGTATCCGTATCCAAAGAAATAATGGTTATTGCTAGCAAACGTAACAGCTGAATGTTTTCAATTTCACGTTTTGCATGTTAGATGTCATATTATGTAGTGTCAAGTAAAAGCGAAGTATTTCTTATTGTCGCAGATGTTTCTCGCTTCGAAACAAAACAACTAAACTGAAGCAGTTGTTCTCTGACACTTACGACGAGTCGAAAAATATTAGTTTCATAATAGCGTGCTTGTATGATACATATTTTTGCATAGAGTGTTAAAGAAGGTTGCATTTTATTTGAAACTCTTTAAAGAAATAGATACTCTGATTTATATTCTTACTACAAAGGATTAAAGCGTTGAACTCAAACGTGTCAGTTTCAGTAGTTGCACTTAGGGACTTTCCATAAATGATGGTACATTTTTTTCCATTATATTTGACTCAAGTTGTAAACTACACCTTACTCTCTTCTCCCTCTTATAACATCTCACGCTGCATTACAAAAACACATTATTGTGAAAAGTGTTCGATGTGACATTTGTTCACTGTAAAAAATGAACTGTTGTTTTTACAGTATAATGCTGACAGTCGAGGTCCCAATTTAAATCTGTAAAATGCACAGTAATAAAATGTAAAACTAGCAATTTTATAATTTCTTACTGTAAAGTTAAAAATTTTACAGTTTATTGCAGTAAAATTTAGTTGTATTATGCTGTAAAAACAAGAGTATAATACTGGCAGCAGAGGTTCCAGTTTAAAACTACAAAATCAACGGTAATAAACTGTAAAATTAGCAATTTTACATATTATTACAGCAAAATTAGCAATTTTACAGTTTAGTACTGCAAAATTAGCAATTTTTACAGTATATCACTATAAAATTATCTATATTGTACTGTAAAAACAACATTCATTTTTTACAGTGTTGTTAACCTCTCCTTGCTTTTGTCACAACTTAAAGAATCCACCTCCCCCTCACAGCGTAGACATAATTTGTGGAAGATCCCTTAACTACCGTCTTTGAGCTTAGCACAACGTTTTATTTTTTGTAAAAGACTAATTTACAACTACCAGTAGTTGATATTTTAGTACTGCTAAGTAGTTAATGAAATCACAGAGATTATTTCCTCCGGGAGCATAATTTTAAAGATAACAAATGTAATATTCCAGAAATTATAACTTGTTGTGGTGCAACTATTATTATTTATAAACATTTATGTGTTGGGTGATTCACTAATGTATATATATACTTCTTAGACGAGTAGGTTATTCAAAGACAAATCGAAATTATATAATGTAGCGGGATGCCAGTTATGTAATTGCAACGGGCTTGAGAACATTGCTGAGGAAAAGGGTAAAACTGGAGAAATTCCTTAGACGCAAGTGAACTGTACTAGCAATTTCATTGGGAGTTTTTTGTTTTTTTTTCTTCTTCTTTTTAAATTTTTTCGGACTCAAAGTACTTAATAAAATACATTTTAATTGGTAGAAATCAATAACTGTCAGTGCGTTAATTAGTGTTAAAAAGTATTCTTAGAACAGGAGTTTTTTTAAAGTTGCATTTTGATTTTGGTTTAAAAAAATATCAATTACTTAATGAGTTTTGTAAACTTTAAGGTAATTAATTATTTTTATGGTGGCTTTTGTGTGGCTATGAACAGATGATCATTGAATTGCCTTTTTTTCTCATCCAATCGTTTTGTAGCGGGTGGCAAATACTAATTTTTTCCTTTCGTTGAGAAGCATGTGAAAGTTGCTTAGGACGCGAAAAATTATGCGACATTTATCCTCTCTATTAAAGCTCATGAATACTGTAGAACTAGTCAAAGTACTGACAAGTTTGAGACACCTAATATTTTTTTACTGATAAGCTTTTTTTTTTTCTTCAATAAACTGATTTAAAAAGGATATAGCTCAAGAAAACGATTGCAGAAAAGTTTATTATCATGAAATATTACAAGCATGACTCGAAAACTTTGCAGAATATATACCTCAAAAGATGGCTGTTATAAAAGCTTAAAATCACGTTAATAATATTAAATTCAATTGCAATATTTACTATATTTTATTCACAAATTGATTACTTAAAGCAGTTAAAACTTTATTATTCTATTTATTTTCCCTTTGAAACCAAATTGGATTTCAATTTCTCATAAACTAAATATTTTTAAAAGCCTTTTTTTCCTCTTTTTTTAAATATTTAAGTTATTTACGTTCAATAGTTGAAACAGATCCATTCTTTAAATTAATTTAACACATTGACATTAAAAAATATTGGGATTTAATTGAAAAATACTTTTTTCTCTTGTTCTTATTCTTGATAAAATGGTAGATTTGCTAAACTCTTGCAATACTTTTGACACGTAGTAAAAGTGGAAACAGAACGAGCATATTGACACTTTCTTTTGACCTAAAAATTATTCGCCCTCGTCCCCACGTTATCGTGATCAAATGTCTTAATGTTTGCCAAAATTTTAAGAAAATCAAAAAATTTGAAGACTTAGTGATAAATTGAACGTATCATAAGATCAAACCGCCTGAATGTAGCAGGATATCCATTCACAAAACGTGTGAAAGATGTCTTCCATTGCTCACCGAATCGTACTAAATTTGGCAACTTTTCTTAAACTTTTCGGTAGAGTAAGATAAAGGGGTATTACGTTTCGCTTGAAAAACTGTTTTCCAATCGGTATCTTACCAATAAAAATAAATGAATATAAATGAATACGTGGACTAAAATTTAAAAATGCTTCGATTTTAGAGAATTCTTTTTCTTCCTGTCTTTTCATCTTACGAATTTCTATGTTTCTGTAGTAATGAAATCTTACATTGACAACTACTTTTTTACCGACAGTTTTCTGTTATGCGGCTAGTTTTCACTGTATTAAGCGTATTTTATATGGTGACATTACAAATTCTATTCATCGGTCAAAATGGGCATGCTTTGAAAAAAGCAAACAACAAACTTTTCTTTCGTACAAAAGCGACATTGGGGAAAAAAAAAAAAAAAAACGCCGTGTACTTCAAAGGGAACAAGAAAGGAAAAATGCATAAAAAATATCACTGATTTCCTGTCAACTAGAATAATGTCTCGAAGTTTTCTCGAAAGAATTATCTCTAAGCACGAAAATTCACTTTCTCTTTTTTGGGGATAGAGCCAAGCATGAAAATATCCAGTATTCTCTTTTATTATGTAAATGCCGGCGAATTCAAGAAAGCGGAGAAAGGGACGCATCCTGAGATTAGGTATTTAAATTTAAATCAAGACCAAATTCACAGTTGCA
Source organism: Uloborus plumipes (assembly GCA_038373865.1). Taxonomy (NCBI): domain Eukaryota; kingdom Metazoa; phylum Arthropoda; class Arachnida; order Araneae; family Uloboridae; genus Uloborus; species Uloborus plumipes. The sequence goes on from JAXGGA010006457.1 coordinate 32,474, forward strand.
GTGCCGTTACCCATTTATTTTGTCTTGTTCGGTTTAAAAGATGGAAGGCAACGAAATGTTTTTGAGAAAAAAACTTTAGTTACTGATCATGAGGATTAGACTTTGATGTTGCATTTGCCCATTGCTTCTGTTGAATTAAATCTCATTGCACGTTTTTAACAAATTTGCCAGCTCATTAAATGAGATTACCTTTCAACATGATGCTCCAGAAAATTTTATGTCTTGATTAAAAGCGACATCCATTGGTTAGATGGAGGAGCCTGTGCTCAAAATTATTATTTATTTACTTCTTTTCCAAAACAAAATACCATTAGTCAGTGATCATATGTTTAAATAGTCTTTTTACTGTACTATGATTTTTTAAAGATATTTTACTAAAATATTGCATTATTTTATAGTATTTTGAAAAAATATTTTTGATTGCACACATGGCTCCCAGGTGAAGGTACATGTTAATAGCCCCCGGGCCACTTGTAAACATGGTTTAAAGAACGAAGCAATAATCATATATTTAAAAAAATATTTGAACTAATATCATTTAAACAGATGTATTAAAGTAGTTGTATCCTACTATACAAATTTTAACTGTTGAGTATTGGGAAACATCTGATTATTATTATTGAAAATAATGTATGAACCCTAAAGGGTCATTCCATAGAAATGTCAACCTCAGTCGAAGAAAAAAAAATTACCGAAGTGAAAACAGTATATAAAAAAAAAAAAAAGTAAATAAACAAATAAATAAAAATCATATAACATAAGAAGTTAAACAAAATTAAAAAAAAGTACTATAAATACCACTGAGATTAGCCATAATAAATAGTTTGTAGTGTGTTTACTGCTTGTTATTCGATGGTTACGTTAGTCACACGCCATCTTGAGTAAAAGTGACTCTTAAGACTAAAAAAATTAAGATTTAATAAATGTGTTCTATGTTTTTAAAAGCCAACTTTACACATTTTTCAAATAAATCATTCAATTTTTAACACTTGCTTAACTTTGAGAAATTTTTGCCTCACAACATGAGCATTAATTTTCAGGGTTGCAAATATGTTACGTTAGTCACACTGCGTATCTTGGTTGAAAAAATGTCTACTGTCAGTAATTTTGTTTTAAATTCTTAGCAGAAATGATACATAGATCCCATGTCCATTGTAAATCCACCAGCATAACTAAAAAAAATGTTTTCCCTTTAAGTTACAAGTATAAACAGTTACAAAATCAGCTCTGAATGTTACGTTAGTCACTATGGAATGACCCTAAATATCTTTACAAGGGCAATTCCATTTTAATAAAATTTATCATTTGTTGCTCCCTACAGACACCAAATATATTATACTCTTGTTTCATTTCATGAATTTTAGGCCGAGCATTTTCTCAGCAATTCTATGGAAACTGGTGTAATTAAATGTTGAATATTTTAGTAAATAAAATCTCAATAATATTTTTTGACTCAGTAGTGGATGTGTCTTATGAGATACGTCCGTCACTGAGCGAAATAAATTATTTAAATATTTATTGTGAGCAGGGGTGCCCATCCCCCCTCCCAAGCTCAGTGGCGCAAATTCCCCCCCCCCCCAAATTTTCACAACCCTCTTATGCTTTTTATCTTTTTTACCCCTCTTTTTTATTTTATTATTTTTTTTTAATATTATTTATTTTTTTTTTAATGTTATTTATTTTTTAAAATATTATTTTTTTATTTTTTTAAATTGTAACTTTTTTTTTTTTATATATTAAATTGTAACTGTTATTAATTTTATTTTTTAAAAAGTTTGAATTGTGCGTGGAATAGAATCGCTTTTTTTTCCTTCCAGACATTCCAAACACACACGCACACAAATAAAAAATAAATAAATAATAATAAAGAAATAAAAGAAAAAATTTAAATTAAAAAAATAATTAATGATTAATTTTTATTAAAAAAAGCTATTTCTAATTTAAATTAAAAATAAATTTGTAATTCTAATTAAAAAAAGCTATTTCTAATTTAAATTAAAAATAAATTTGTAATTCTAATTAAAAAAATTAATTAATTAATAATTTAAATAAATAAATAAATTAGTTTTAAAAAATCCTCCCCAAAAATTTTGATGGCGCAACTTGCGCCATAATCCCCCTCCCCCCCCTGTGGGCATGGGCACTCCTAATTGTGAGAATGTATTCACAAAATTTAATTGTGTTACAGAGAAAGAGAGCCCGGGATCTTCACTAAGTTAGCTAGCTCTGAAACGCAAATATAACACATTTGGTGTCCTTGTAGGTTCTTTTCAACAACAATGATACGGTTTTTATAGCGGAGCAGTAAGTAAGTAATAATAAAATAACATAGTGATAATAATAATAATATGATTCACTAGCTAACCCGCGCAAAGTTTTCGCGCTAGACAACATTAATTCAAAAATTTGATTCCCTTAAACCAGGGCTGCGGAGTCGGAGGAAAAATGGTCGACTCCGACTCCGGGATTTTAAAACTTCCGACTCCGACTCCCGACTCCTGCTTTTTTTTAAAAAAATATTATTATTTTTAACCCAAATGTTAAGAGGGAAAAACTCTTTATAAAGGTTGAAATATCAAGTCCATTTTTAAAGTCCATTGTTTCATTTTTATTCATGGTCGTAGTCAGGACTGACTTTAGGGGGGGGGGTAGCAAGCTGGGGTATCCCAGTTGGAGGTCATTGTGACCTCTCAAAAAGTTAAATTTTCGCAAGAATTCTCGCAGGTAATCTCACTACATTTACCTCAATTCTCGGAGGTTACTGTGACCTTCTAAAAAGTCCATTTTCTCCAGAGCACAAGTGCTACTCTTGTCATTTGACTCCGGACAAAACTAATCCTTTTCTTGTTAAAAGGCCAGACTTTATTTTAACACATTGCCTTTTTGCTGCAAATATTTTTTATTCATTTGCATAAGATCATAAACATAGCAATTCGTTTCACAAAGCAGACCCGCTATTTTGAAGCCCTTTTTAATGATCCTAGAATGCTTAGGATTTGGATATTGGACGCTGAAAATTTGTATCTGTTAGTTTCAAAGATATGTTTTCACCTGCATAAAATTTTATCCAAATCGGAGGTAGTCGGAGTCGGAATCGACATGTTTTTTAGTGACTCCAACCCCGATTCGTTTGGTCCAAAATCAGTCCGACTCCGATTCTTTTACTCCGACTCCGACTCCGCAGCCCTGCCTTAAATGGTGACTTTTTGAAAAACAAAGGCACACAGTTAATTGCTATGTTCCACCGATTTAAGGCTACAATGGAGTCTTAAAATGCGAAAAATTGACCAAAGTTTTGATTTTTCATTTTTTTCTTAAAATTAATCTCTGAACTGTGCGTAATTCATAGCAAAAAAAATTTTTCAATTCGTACTATTTTTACCGAAGTTTTAAGCTATTCTTTCAGTATTCTGTCAGTACATTTGTAACCAAATGTTTCATTTAAATGCATATATCTCAGAGTCGTAAAATTTAAATTCATGCGTATCTTCCAAATGCTCCCTGCAGTTCAATATATGTTTAATCAGTCTGAGTTTTTTTCAGCTTGATCAAAATATACAAATAAAAAAAAGTTGGGGAGCAAATTTTCAGTATTCTCATTTCTTTTTTTTTAAATCAGCTTTAAATCCAAATTTTATTAACGTTTCTCAGAAAAATTGGAAATTTTAACAAGAATTCGAGTTTTTGACACATTTTTCCCTAAATATTGTGGTTAATGAAATTTTGCTCCAAAACTTTTCTTTAAATATGAAATAGGCATTTAGAAAAATTGAAAGAATCAAGTTTTTAAAAAAATTGATCTGCATGGAGTGGTTTTTGCGGTTCAAATATTTACGATTAAAAAATACAGTATTCTCTGTATTTCAAAAACTATTCAGAAATTTACAACAAAACTTTATACATTACTTCCCCTCATACGGGTCTAAAACTCATTAAAAATTCAGAACTGTATCTTCAAAATTGAAAAAAATGATTTTCATACTCCATTGTAGCCTTTAAAGAAAATGAAATCTTACCTTACTTTTGTATTCACATACAGAAAAAACACCTTTAAGAAATAGTAGTCATGTTAAAATAAACATTCTTTTCGGGTTTAATGTGACAGAAAAACTGGGGTAAAAAATCCGACAATGATTCTAGTTCACATATTCTTGGAAATTTGGATAAAAATTATCTCGGTGAAAAACAACAACCGAAAACGATCAAACCCATAGCAAGTTCGAACCTGTAACCTTCAAGTTTTTAACGTAACACTATTCAAAAACCCCATTGCAACAGGGACGTCATTTCAAGTTTTCTAGGGGGGTGGGGGCAAAGGGTTCAAACACAATGCAATTTCATCGGAAAACATAAAAAAAACCACGCCCACTTACATGTAAATACATTGATTTCTCAAAGTCAGGGGGGGGGGTCAATAACCCCCCTGCTTCCCTAAATGACGGGCCTGCACTGCAACTCAATTTTCGGATGCTTATTCATTTGAGCAATGAGCAATAACAAGAAGTTCTGTCAAGAACTAAACAAGCCTACTTTCCCGTACATCGACATCGGCATTCTCGCATCTGATCATTATTCTCTTGATTATCTGGGACTTAAAATTATGTCAAACATACCTTTTTAGCACTTAGAGCTGATTTCGAAAAGCAAAATATACCACTTTCATCAGATGAAATAGACACGTAAAAAGCAATTAACGAATAAATAAAGTTTTGTCGCACCTTTTAAAGTGTGTAACTGTTACAGTTCCTCCGTAGAAAAAATCCTCCATTGTTTTCAAAAAAAAAAAAAAAATAATAATAATAATAAAATAAATAAATAAATAAATAAAAGTACAAAGAGCATCAAAACACATTTTATCAAAGAAAGAAAAAAAAAAAAAAAAAGAAAAAAAAAACTCGTCGGTTAATAAAATGTCTCGAATTTCACTTTTAATCTGTTGCCAGTTGTTAAATATAAATAAAGAATAAAATGTTCTCGTGAATGAAAAATTTTTGTTACAAAAGAAAAACATCGTCTGCCAAAAAAATAATAATAATAATAATAAATAAAATAAAACAAATGAATAACTAAACAAAAAATCGTCTGCACAGTCAGTAATTTTTTTTTTCTGAGCCTGCATTTCCGCCATGTTTGCGGAGTCGGAGTCGGAATCCTCACAGAAGATTACTCAGAAAAGTACGTTACAAACATTATTTATCAAAACCATTTTCTTACAAAGTTAGTTTGAAGGAAATCCGACTTTAAGTTCAGGATCAACATTCATCTTAAATTCCCCGTAGACGCTAATGTTAATTTTTTTTCTGAACGGTTCAATATTGAACGAAAAATGGTTCAAATCAAAAAGCGAAATATGGGAATGTATGGGAAAGCCTCTCCGAGATCTTTCAAACAAAAAAAAGTTTGTTCCATTCGGACGGTTCACTCAAAAGTTATTAGGTGGGGAAAGGTTGCTTGAACGGTTCAATGTTGAACGAAAAAGTGTTCAAATTGAAAATTTAAATACGATAATGAAGTATCCTTGCTGAGATCCTTCGAACAAAAAAAAAAGTTTATTTAAATCGGACTGTTCACTCAAAAGATATTAGGGGTGACAGCTTGATTGAGCTGTTCAATGTTGAACGAAAAATTGTTCAAATCGAAAATGTAGATACGGGAATGAAGTATCCTTGAAAAGATCTTTCGAACAAAAAAAAGTTTGTTCAAATCGGATTGTTCACTCAAAAGTTAGCATCGCGGGACCGGTTGTTTGAACGGTTCAAAGTTGAACCAAAAATTGTCCAAATCGAAAAATCAAATATGGGAATGAGCTGCACTCGCTGAGATCTTTCGAACAAAAAAAAAAATTTTATTCCATTCGGACGGTTCACTCAAAAGTTATTAGGTGGAGAAAGGTTGCTTAAAAGGTTCAATGTTGAACCAAAAGTGTTCAAATTGAAAATTTAAATACGGTAATAAAGTATCCTTGCCGAGATGCTTCAAACAAAAAAAAGTTTGTTTGAATCGGACTGTTCATTCAAAAGTTATTAGGGGTGACAGCTTGATTGAGCGGTTCAATGTTGAACGAAAAATTGTTCAAATCGGAAATGTAAATACGGGAATTAAGTACCCTTGAAAAGTTCTTTCCAACAAAAAAAAGTTTGTTCAAATCGGACTGTTCATTAAAAAGTTAGTATCGCGGGACCGGTTTTTTGAACGGCTCAAAGTTGAACCAAAAATTGTTCAAATCAAAAAATCAAATATGGGAATGAGCTGTACTCGCCGAGATCTTTCCAACAAAAAAAAGTTTGTCCAAATCGGAATGTTCATTCAAAAGTTATTAGGGGGGGGACAGACAGACCGACCGACAGACCGACCGACCGACTGACCGACCGACCGACGCACAAATTCCCCATCTCAATACCCTACTTTCAAATTTTTAATTTTTCGATATTCATTTTACCTTTTTATTTCTTTAACTTGGCGATATTTTTTGGACTTGGCGATATTTTTTAGATGCATTAAGCTACTTTTAATACTTTTTTCGTCTTTCTTTTATTTTTAACGGGAAAGTAGGCTAAAAAGCAGAAAAAAAAGTTACATTTTCAACACCAAAAACAATTTTTAAGACAGTGGGTCCATTTTTCATCAATAGCCGGCACAATAAACCTTAAAATGAGGAGTAAATCATGTCATTTTTTATGAATTGAGAAATTTTTGTCGTGGAAAGAAAAACCACATGCTAGAGAAATAATGTGTAAGATTTAGTAAATTCTATAAGGTGCGTACGCTTTGTAAAAAGGATTTCATTGCAATTGTGCAATAAAATGAACCTTGAATCTTCCTTCCTCTTAAAGATGATTTACCAAGATATCATACATTCACTTTTGTTGCATATAACTGAAACTTATTCACGAATTTTTCTCTTCAAAAGCAATCTTTTTTGCCTGGAAAGATGTACTTTGTACAGTGTTTCCGATATTTGTAACTTAATGCCTTTTCCATCTCATTTATCGTAATATTATCCACCCCCTTCTGCAATCAGTGACTAGTACATATTTACATTTCTTTTCCCTCTCTTGAAAGAAATAATTCGCCAAGATATATTATTGATCAGGTGTTATGGAATAAATTAAGTCTGCATAGTTTTACTTTTTCTCATTCATTTTTTTTTCTCTCATCCCTTTGGCAACCCACCAAAAGGTGTTTCCAGTTGGATTTAAGAACAGTAGTTTTGAATGCTACCGGATTTTAGGGTTTGGATCCAGAATAGCAACGTGAATTTAGTATTCCAAGCTTGAATCAACCACTGGAACTGATCCAAAGGTAATGACGATTGAAACGAGTTATGCCCTGCTTCAAAGGGATCAAGACAATTGACATAAATATTTCAAAACTCATAAAGTATTCCGATGGTATAATGATGTTCTGTAATAAATTCAAGAACAGCCGTGTTCGTTCATCATAGTTCGGACAGTCAGCTATTGTTTTTCCTTCTAGTGAAAGATATTTGCTGTTTATTATTTAAACTAAACAGAGAGCATCATTCATTTTTAACCAACGACGAGACAAGGAAGGAGGTTATGAGTTTATTGTGTCTGTGGATATGTGTATGTGTGCATCTGTGTATCTGCCTGTGGTGCTGTACCGCCCAAACGGATGGACCGATTTTGATAAGACTTTTCTGTTCTAAAGGACATTTAATCAAGCATGCTCTTAGTTAGGTCTCGTCTTCGTATGACATCAATTAATGAAGGTTAATTAAAGGTTAATTAAAACCTCAAAGAGCCTTAATGGAACAGCCGATTTTCCAACAAAAGTTCTTATAATAAGCAAAATAATATGTTCTCCGGCATCTCATAGCAAAATTACAGCAGTTTCGTACATGGGAAACTTATTACATAAAGCGTGTTATTCTTTTAATCGATATTCCAACAAGCAGGCTCGACTGTAAACAAATAATCAAATAGAATAAATTCAAATAATTGCGTGAATGTAAAGTGCATAAAAATCCATTTTATTAAAATTGAATTTATAGCATTCAAGGGCTTCAGATTATTATTCTTTTTGTTCTTCCGGTTGCGCTACTCGGTAACACTTGTTAAAACATTATGTGAGGAAAACTGAAATTGAAATATGTTTTAGCATAAATGAATAAATGAGCTCGAAAATACCTAAAATGGCATAATATGCATGGAAGCACTTCTTTAGAAAATGTATGAAGTTGAAACCTGTTGCAGAATATATGAATAAAGTGAAGTTTATCACGAAAGTGGGGTAGTATGTTCGAAATTATTGATACATTTTCTACAGCATTTTCCCTTCAAAAAAAAAAAAAAAGAAGAAGAAAAAGGACAAGCATATTTTTATGAATTACCAACTTCTACTGACTACTATTTGATTCTAGTTTGTTTTCTTGACGGATCATTTTTCAAACTATCGAACAAAACCCAGGTGATTTTTTAAGAAAATGATGAAAAACAAACAACATTTGATCTACTAAATTCCAAGTCAAATAACAGTACTCTTCAAAATCCCGAATTTTTAAATATACTAAACATCGGTTTGGAAATTGCAGTTATCCTCAAAATCACAACCTGAAGTAAAATAAAGCATCATGTACCGAGGTAGTTGTATTTACTAATGGAATTATCTACCTTTGAGTATCCTCCCCCCCCCTTTCAAGAACGAAAACCTCCACGGAATAAGTTCTGTCAAGAAGTAAGCGAGCCTATTTTCTCGTTTACCAACACTAACATTCTAGCATCTGATCAATATTCTCTTAATTCTCAGATGTGAGACTGCAGATGTATATCAAACATATATTTTTAGCATTTAATTATGATTTCTGGAAATATGCCTCTCTCTCTCTCAAAAAAAGAAAAGAAATAAGATTGTTAGGAGCTGACTGTGTACTCAAAACATAATTAGGAGGGACTGTTTTTTTGAATTGTAGGGAACTATTAGGTAAGATAACAATAAGGGGAAGAATAATAAGAAGCATTTTGAGTCGTATCAAACAACGTAGAGAACGATGCTAATTTCAAACACTTACATCCTTGTGCAAATTAATTGAAACAAACTCGAAAAATTGAGAAAACTAAGAAAAGAACTACTATGTTTAAATTTATATAAAAACAAAAGTTTTTACAACATAATATGATCTCTACAACTCTTTGTGAACATTTGGACACGATTTGCCACGGAATCTATCAATTTTTGACACTCATTTGCAATATGTGTGTCCATGAGTTAGAGCAGTGATTAGCTTCTCCATAGTTGAACAGTCCTTATGCAATTGTCGATTTTTGCATATAGCCTAAAGATTCTCGATTGGATTGATAGCAGGAGAGTTCTCAGACTATTCAGATATCTCAATTTGGTTCTCAGACATGAATTTCTTGGTCATTTGGACACATGGCAAGGGGCTAAATCCTTCTGGAAAACACCGTTCCATGTGGGTATCGTTTCTTCAACACTGGTAAAGCATTTTATTTCCAGAATAGCAATAGATTGCTCAGAATGCATCATACCATCAACATTCTGCAAGGAACCAACCCCATTGTAACCGAGACAACACCAAAACATCTTTTGAGGGTGATTTGAAAATGGGTTCATGTGGCAATCCTGAATTCTTTCGCCTGAAGATCTCCGTACGTCTTGACTTCGTTGACCTTGGATAATGAAATTAATTTTGTCACTAAATAGTCCTTTCCTCCAATTTTTAGCAGCGCAATTCTTATATTTTAACCCCAACAAGTAGCGCTTTTTTCTTCATTAGTGGTGTCAGATTAGCTGTTTTCTTCATAAACTGATAGGCTGGCCGACGGGTACAATACGGTGCTTTCGAACAGTAGATAAGCTTCTGATTGGTGGAAATATTGATGATAAGGTAAAGACGATTTAATTATTTCATACATATTTTTACTAATTTTAGTATACATCGTGAAAGAAATAAATATGCAATTATTTTTAAAGTCATGAAACAAATTACTTAGTTTCAATTATTTTTTTGCAAAGGGTGTTAGTTTAGTTAAATACGTCTACAAATAGGACTTTAGTCGCATCAATGAAAATACAAAAAAAAAAATGCAAGTCCTTGAAATCGGGAAGTTCGCAAAGTTCCCACTCACAACCCATCACCCCTTTTTAAAGTGGAATGGTTCGCGAGTCTTGGCACGGTTTTCACGGACGGACAGTAACACTACAATTTTTACAAACAGAGTGAATACTTGACTGCTTTTCTTGACTGCAAAAACTTTCTGTTTGTAAAAAACGAAGGTTTTTTTTTTTAATCTAATACAGTAAAAAATATTAAATAGTGCAAAATTTGCCCACATGGTTCACGTTTTATGCTTTTATTCGATTAAAAAAAGTTCTTTACCAATTATTTTTCAATATTTTCCCTAAAAAATGAACACTGAAACTAGTCTGTTTAAGTAGTTTCAGAGAATTCATGCACATTAACGTTCTCCAAATAATTTCGCGCCGTGTCACGAAACGAGGTAATGGTTGCTATTCTGGAAATTATCATATGACTGATAGTAAGGTATTAATTTTTAAAGCAATGGCTTTACGAGGCACACAGATGACTAAGAAGGCAATATTGAAATGAAATGATGATTCTCACACGAATAAACTCCATTAAGTGCCATTAATTGCGTTAAAGTGTAGTTAAGTTCAATTGTGTTGCAATATTTTGCTTCAAAATATAGTTTTCAATTGCTTTGAAATATGCTTTGTGGACATTGGCAAATAATTCATCATGTTGTTTCCTGTATTTTGTGGAAAAACGCATTGCCATGAAAGATATTTTGGAATACTTGAGATACTATGACTCAGAAAACTATGTGATAAAAAAATTCTCGAAGCAATTTTTTTAAAAGCTTTAGTTTTATGACTAATTGAAGGGAAAGTCTCATGTTACTATTAAACATGAAGTTGCAATTTTTTTGCAATTGAAATTGCGTGTCAAAAATCAGGTTAAAAAGGCGAACACATTATTGCAGCAGAAAGATTTGAGAAACTAACATTTTACACCACAGGCGTAATTTTGGCAATAATTTCAGTTATAAAAACATTTTTTTATTGATAGTTACAAACATCAATAAAACTGTTTTTAATGCGATGAAGCAAATATTGCAGTTTTAATGGTTCTGTTAATTTCTGAAAATCAAATTGAGTTTAACTGTTCATTTTTACTGGTTACACTACCTTAATTCACTTTGATAAGAAATCTTTATAAGCATCATTCGGGCACTGTGCTTTGGGATGATGCTCAGTTTGTTGGAAAAAAAACTTGAAACAAGTTTTGAAAGTTTTACTCACTTTCAGCTATATTTTGTCAGACATTACAGTTTGTGTAATTGTTAACAAAGAATGTGATATGAAAAGGATGAAAAAATGGTTTAGTTAGGTCTTCTTTCCTACCAAAGTGGGTTTTGTCGACTAATTGTTGAATAACCTGACTGTTCGACTCTTTGAAGACATACATATATGTCACCTAACTTCATTTTTAGATAAATAATCATATACGAACAAATTTTTAAATTATAGTTAGTCATGTTATTAAGACATTAGGATCTTAATGTTAGCAAAAATATAAATAAATAAATTCATTACTGTATAAAAAAAAATGTACTTTAATTTTATTTTGAAAACATCGCAAGTTAAATTCTACGATTAAAAGCATCGCATTCGTACTATAATGTTGCTTCTACCTTTGTTCAAAGTTACTTTGTAATTGGAAATTTAATTTAGATAACGTCATTAATGATCCAAATATTTCTGACTTTAATAATAAATTTATCAAATTTGGGGAAATAGTTGTAGCTTTCAATCTCTTGTGGGCTATATACACACATTTGCCACCAACACTTTACTCCAACTCTACTGAACCAATTTTCCTGAAACCTGACATATATGTTACTTAAGTCGCTATATAATAGTTTTATGTATGAAAAAGTTCAACCTCTACCACTAAGCTAACAGTTCTTGATGCAGTGGTGGGCTTACAGGTTTTTTTGGCTTTGCATTGAATTTTGGAAGTCTTTTAGAGATGATAGAACTTTGAAAAATGCCCTTATCATCGCCTTTTCAGATCCCTTTCGGGGAGACTATGTCATGGAGCCCTCGCTATTGCGACATAGTGAATTTGTCACTGCCTTAACAAGATAACTTTTTAATTCTATAAGATCTTTATTAAAACCAAATTGAAGGGACAAGTGGATAAAGGTGATATATGTGACTTTTGAATTGCGCCGATTTACAGAAATTCAAATTAGTGTGTGTTCAATTGCGTTAACTCCCAAACACAATTGAAGGGGCAAGTGAATGCAGAGGTGATGCGTGACGATTTTTCGAACTTCTAGAAAAAGCTTTCAAAAAAAAAAAAAAAAAAAAAAATCACCTTCATTCCATGGTAAAAAGTAAGTTTTCCAAAAATTGTTACATATAACCTTTATCCACTTGCCCTTCAACTATTGTTTTACGGCAGTAAAAATTTAAAGCAAATAGATTTCAAAGTTAGACAAGCTTTTAGCTTAGTGATCGTTTTACTTCAACTGCAGTTTCTCAGTTTAAAAGTAAAGATGACTCAAAGCAGTTTTTCATATTAAAAACTCTGTAGATTCAGGTTCGTCAGCAATTTTATATAAAGATCTCGGCCGCGAAACCTTAAAGAATAATTGCGTCGGCGAAAAACAATGCCAACAGTCTGTTCCAAATTTCTTTGCAACTTCGAGCACTCATATTCACTTTTGTGCGATGACAGATTTAAACTCGCATTCACGTAATAAAGCAAGCAATGTGTAAATGCTGGCAGGTTTCCCAGATACGAATAAAATCGTAGAAGAAAAAGAAGGATATGTATGAAAGATTTTTTTTGTTCTGTCAAATATTAAAAAAGAAGTGATGGAAAGTGTGTGATAAACGGTAACTTCAGGTTTAACAGGCTTTTCGATTTTTTTTTTTTATGCAGCATTAAAACTTTCCTCTCAATAGCGTCCGAATCTTTTTGTCATTCTTACTCAATTTAATTTCTTTTTCTTTTTTTTAAATTTTGCAATATATATTTTTTTATAATCATGATAGTGCTTTAAGAATATCATTATCAACTATATATTCTGTATACCATGAAGAATTAGCGCTAATTTTGCATGCATTATGGATAAAAATTCTATCAGGTGATTAATTTTGAAATTTCAAATACTATTTTCATAAGGAGAAAAAAAGCACGCGAAGTATTCCAAAGTATTTATTAATAATTGCAATGTTTTTAAAATAAATATCTGTAATGATAAAGGCGTATTTTTTACAGTAGGTTGATCTGAGAAAAATGTGGAATCTTACAGTTGCATAGAACTAATGTAAACCATTTATCATGAGAATCATTGGACTGATTGAAAGAAAACAAACTCTCTGTTTATTTCCCCCAAAAAAGATATAATGAGGAATTGCAATTAACAGTACATTTTAATGGAAAGTATGTACAAAAAGATCCAGACATTTTGAAGGGGTGGAAAAAAAATTACGCTTTTTTTCTGGAAAAAATGATTTTTCATGAATTAAAAAGAAGTTTAAAAGTTATAATTTCTAATAAATTTGGAAAAACACTGAATATTTTAAAAAGTATGCCGTCTGCACTATTTTTTCTTCTGATAAATATGAGTAGAATTTTTACTGTTCAAAAGGAATTTCTCTTTTCTAACCTTCCGTAGATTTTTAAGTTCAAAACACTAAAAATTGTGCAAATTAGTCAAATCATCATTCGGCAGTTAATTTTGTATAGAGTGTTATTTTATAAATTTTTTAATCAATAATTTGAGACTTCGTTCTTTCTTTCTTTTCTTTGCTTTTTTTTTCTTTTTTTTCTGAAAATTGTGAGCTTTCAAATAAGAAGTTGCTCTTGCTTTTTTATAAAAAGTTTGTTACATGCATATGCATGTATATACATATATATATACACAACACGCGCATATTAAAGAAAAATACATTTTAATTTTAACTTTAAAATTCCCACAATTTGATATTGTTGATAGTGTCCTGTGTATGACTTTACAGGAAACCGGATATTATCCACGGATTCCATCTCATCCGTGGTCGGATAGTATGTGCGGAGAGGGGGGGGGCACCTAAATGTTTTTATTTATTTATTTATGTATTAGACTTTAAAGATATCTTTAATGAAAAAAGAGGATCCTCAACAAAATAAAAGTTTTAAATAGGAACCGTAGTATCAAACGTTGCCCGCTTTCAGTAATTCACCGTTGCCATCCGATCCACACAAATCCCAAATCCTCCGGTTTCGGGATTTAGAATTATCACGTTGGCTATTCTCATCCGTAAGCAGTACAAATGAAGTAACTCTTTTCCGCCATCTGCACGAAATTCTATTAAGAGAACGCAAAAATAGCAAACCTAGTGCGATAAGAAACATTAATTTTCAACAAACGCCTTTTATCTCTGGCGAAAGTTTCCCGCTTCGCACTTAGCGGTCGGAACGGAGAAGTCAAAAAAGAACTCTTACCAAATGGAACGGTTCGATGTCACTTTTACTGCAATGCGTTTGACATTTGGGCAGACTTTCCGCTTAACTCGGAACGATTAAATACAGCCTTAATAGTTCCCACTTTCTAAGGCTTCCACCGCGCTGTGCGGGTAAATTGAATGATCTTTCTGCGGACATTAGCTTAAATTAACGGGATGTGGAGATTAAATGAATGCGCTAAATGTTGTAGGTAAACAATCAATCGCCGGAATCGGGGATGTTTGTGATCATGCGGCGAAATTTATTCTTAAACTGCAAATAAGGGTAGGAAATGCGTTTTAAATGTGCACCAAGCTATTTCGGTTACTTTTTCGAGCAGAATGCTATTTTTGGCGTAACTGTAAACATTTCCTGTTGAATAAACTAAGGATTTAACAATAGCTTCCGTTTTTTTTTTAAGAAATATATTAAACGAAATTACTGGTATTGTAGCACAGTGTTTCGTAACCTGTGGTTTGCGGGACACTAGCACCCGAGCAATTTTCATTTGACCCGCGAGTAGCTAGTAAAATTAATCTTGGATATGAGGCGGGAAAATTAAGCCATGTTCACAGAAAACTAATAGATTCATATCATTTTGTCAAACATAATTGTAGTGAAAATAATATGATTCAGTTAGGACTCAAAAAGGTACCTAGTGATCCTCAATAGTGAAATAGTTGACAACTGCTCCAAAGAAAAACGACAAAATTTTACGTATTGTCTGCTTACAATTATTTTGATAAAGGCAAAGAGAGAGAAATACAGGTCCGAATACAGAAGTCTGGTATTAACTAGGAAGTCGGTAAGGAAAATATGCAGATTTAACCAAAATACATAAAATTAAAGAAAATTATTTATTTCAAATGATATTTATAAAGGCACGAATCGAACTTTACTTGATTCTAAGAAACGTTTATCACTATAATAAAGTAAAATCACCCCAAGATTATTTCTGAACATCAATACGATAAAAGTATCTTAAAAATACTACCTTATTTGCTAATGTACTGGGAAATCTAACGTGATTTTAGCTGTTTTCTCAAAACAAGTTTATCACAAATCGGCAATCAGGTTCTTAAAAAACTGCATTTGAATTCAACAACACCTAACTTAATTAAAACTACCACGCAAAGGGACTTAATAATGATTTTTTGAAGATAATTTTATCTGATTGAATCAAAATGTGGTTTTAAATCTTTATATTTAGTAGTCATTACATCGTTTTAAATATGGTCGCTTTAGCATAGAGCATTTGTAAAAGTGATATATTTGCTTGGTTGAGGTCGAAGATATTTCAGCTTAAAACTCTAAACTTGTACAAATTCCATCGCATTTCATATGTAAGGTATACTGACCAGTGAATGAACACCTAAGCGACATTTCGTTTTCAAAAATTAATAGCATCGTTAAAAATTGTAGCATTTGTCACATGACAATAAGAACACTTCAGGTGATATATGTAATTATTTTTTTAAATATTTCGCTAATTTTTATGGTTTTGGATCAGGTTTTTTGGGAGGTTAGAAGGAGAAAAAGTGCCTTGACCCAGTGAATGAGCACCCCAAACAAAACACAAAAGCCGCCTTTTCTAGCCATTTTCTTTTTAGAAATGTGTAGAATGACGTCCCAGGTAGCACAAATAACCTTTAAGCGTTTTATTAACGTTTTTAAGCGGTTGTTAAAGTTAATAACCATTTTACAATCTTTAAAAATCGAAGTGTGCTACTTGGGGTGCCTACTGCTGATTCATCTACTAAGAAAAATGGTTTAAAAACTTATTTTTCAAAGAAAATTACGAGTTGTTCATTCACTGGAAGTGTTCATTCACTGCTCTGTATGCCCTATATAATATATGTATATTTATGTGTCTATGCGCAGATACTTGAGATGATGTCTGAAAGAATGCAAACTGAAGTGTAAGAAATTTAAAAGTTCCAAAAGAAAAAGAAAACTTAAACTAGTTTTAATCGGTTAAACTTCAGTTCATCAATGTTCAGGAGGGTAAAAAGATGCTATAAAGCACTGATTTTCATAGCTAATAATAATGCATAAAAACTAAGCAAGGCAATCCAGAAGTATAGCTGTGAGAAATTTGAAATGATGAAGAGAAAAAAAATAAAACAAAAAATATACAAATATATTTATGTAAAACAAAGACATGGAAAATGAAAATAGCACAATTTATACATATGAGAATTCAAAATTACATAGATGTTTAAAAGTTGATACACATAGTTTTGTTTTTAACGTCACAGTTTATAAACAAACTTGGTTTTAGTTTGCTAATTTTTCCTGAGATCTCATTTTTGATTTTAGTATTTTATAAGAAAAATTCTAAGAGTTTGAGGTGAAGCTAAGTCATAAGTTACCCGCTTTCTTCCTCCAGCTATAGGAGCACTAGTTGTAACTAAAATGATAAGGCGTTGCTCTTAACCTGTTAACTAGGTATGACGAAATATTTCGTCATACATAAAAGTCTACAGCAATGGGCATGACGAAATTTTTCGTCATGGAAATTAATCGTAATATATTGAACGCATTACGTTCTACGTTGTTCTTAGCTATTAAATCTTATAGTGGTTATATAAATGCCATCATATTGTCGATGCGTCAGGAATTTTCATGTTCTTGTAATCTGTAACTTGAGCACTATTAACGGGAAAACGGGCGCTGCATGATCTATACTTCGAGCTGCCACAATTTGGATTTATTTTAGTCTGCATTTCAGTATCTTACATGTTAGTAAAAACTTTCTGATTTGAATATTCTTATTGTGAATTTCAGTGTTTTATATATTTTTATTAGTAATAAATTTATGACTTAAATACTTTTTATTTTCTACAAAATATGGGTAAAAATTTAAAATATTTTATCAAAATAAATAAAAATCATAAGTTAAAAACGATATTATTTTATTATTTGAGGTGTGATATTACTTATCGCTGCGAAAAAAAAGTCCCCATTGTGTAACGAGTTGAGCAATAGCTAATTCCCCGGTTAACAGGTTAATCATGTATAGTCCATTGTCCGCTTTCTACATTTTAAAGAATGCAAATCAAGGACTTTAATGATTGACCAAGATAGTTATGACACTGTGGACCACTTTTGGCAGACTAGGGAAGAAATAACGGACTAGGACATTAATCACGATATGTATAACATGGTCGCGAAATCAGTGAAACAGACCAAGATTAACATAAGACACACTTACTACTGCAAAAGATTTTAACACTAAAAATAGTTTCGCAGTTGTACAATACCAGAAAAGTGAATGAAAATTAACATGAAAAGTTCAGACGTTGAAAATAACTTTGATAAAAAAAAAACTTATTACTGCCGTAAAATCAGTTTCTTAAAATTCATAATAATCAGCTTATTTTGTATGAAAAGTGCTCGTGTCGTAAGTAAGGTATTTTTATTTTATTATAGTATGTTAATTTGATTTTCAATCTCTAAAATCAATCTCATTTATTTTTTCCGAGACTTTCAAATCAATATCGTTATAACCGAGAGTTCGACTTCAAATTCTTCTTTTATCACTTGCAAAAAATTTGACTTGCATAATCATTTTTACTATAAATTTATAATACCGTACTTAGTGCTCTATTTATAGTTATAAGAGTACTCAGAAGTCTGCGAAATTTTCTCGGAATAAACTCGGTACTCCACCAGTACCGAGTTATTGTAAAAAAAAAGAGCAATATTCATAAGTATGAATTAAAACAAAGAACTTTTATTCGATTAAAACAATGATTAAATATACATTTTCAGTATGCAATCATTTGTTACTGCTAGAGTTATAAAATGATTCATCGTATATGCCAGTTAAGAAAAACATGTAGTTTTAGCTATGCATTTGTAGTTTCTACCAATAGATTTTGAAGGTAACGAAATTTAATACACTTTTTTTATGCTGTACGCTGTACCCAAAAAGTGGGGGGATTGTTAAAGCAATACTGAAACAATTTTTTTTTACTTTCTAGCCAACATTTTTGTTTTACATTACAAGATGGTTAAGTTAGAAAATAGAAGATTTTACATTGATTAAAAAGTGTCATTTCTTATAATGTTCATTTATAACTGGGAAATTAATAATATATTCATATTAGAAAGAACTAAGAACAAGTTTATAAATTAGTTTTAATTTCATTTCTACTAATTATAGTTTTCGATATATTAAGTACAATGGTTTTAGCATTGTAAAGGTTTTGGCAAAAAAAAAAAAACTTCAAAGGTTTCATAATCAAATTTCATATTGAATTTAAATAAAACATAATGATATGCGCTCGGCTAGATTCATACTGATACTCAAATAAGTGCAAATAGTCTCACGCTTATGTTAATTACACTGGTCGACAGTGGTTCACTAACAACAACCAAATTATTATTTTTATTGCGTATTCATATAGTTATTTAAATACCTGCAAGTAAAAAAGTCCTACCACGTCTCAATTTTCCGTAACAAAAAAAATAATTTTTTACTATTTTTTATGATTTTCGCACCAAATGCCTATTTTTGGAGGGAAAAGGAGCAAAATATTAACTCCTAAATTTTTTTGGACGTGAAGGGAGACTCTAAGTCCGAAATCATGACCACGGATAACAAAAAGGGGGGACGAGGGGAGTGTATCCCCTCAAAATATGCAAAAAATCATGAAAAAGTATCTTTTTATTCTGGTTTCTTTAATATGACGTTTTAAAATTTTTTTCTGGTGTAAAATCAGAGTATAAGACTCCCTCCTATTATTCCTATGTCCAAAAAAAATTTCGCGCTGTAAAATTTAGAAAAAAAAAAAACGATCTTATGACTGACGCACGCTAAATACGAGCTAAAGTATTTACGGCTTTGTATCAGAGGGGGCGGGGAGGGGGACTTTCGGCAAAAAGTGGAGAGTGATGGAGAGGAAAGGGGCCATATTTGGATTTTGGAGATAATTTTACATAAGAAACAGCCAGAATACGCCGTCTTTCTGAAGACCTGCGATGTGTCTCGTATTTAACGTGCGGCAGTCATAAAATCGGTTTTTAATTTTTTTTTTAATTTTTTTTTACAGCGCGAAAATTTTTTCAGACGTAAGGATCATAGGAGGGGGTCCTATCCTCTGATTTTACATCGAATTTTTTTTAAACGTCATTTAAAAAAAACAAGAATGAAAAGATCATTTTTGGTGATTTTTTGCTCATTTTGAGGGGGGTACACCCCCCTAAGAACCCCTTCTTTGCTATTAGTGGTCATGATTTTGAACTTTGAGTCTCTCTTGAAACTTCAAAAAAAGTTAGGAGTTAATATTATGATCCTTTCCTCTTGAAAAAAGGTGTGTTTGATATGTTTTTTCAGTTATGTTCAGTACTTTTTAGAAATTCATAACAAAAAAACTGTACGTGCTACGGCTTTTTTACTATTATTTTTGAATTCTACACTGCAAAATTAGTCAAAAACAGTTAATTTCATCTTTGTTAGGGAAAAAAAGTGAAAATTTGTCGACTAGTGTTATTGTGCTTTAAACACGACAGGGTGAAGATTTGATACTTGGTTACACGGTCAGTGCTACTCAGTACAGCATTAATAATGTTATAAAACAAAATATGAAAGGCAACATTTTTAAAAATAAAACCTTGCTATGTTGCAATACCTTCATGTATGATACTATGTTGCAATACCTTTATGTATCGCACTATGTTGCATTACTTAATTATAAATCGCATTATGTTGCAATACATTTGTATCTTTAAATGAATAATATTTATTCCACTCATTGTTCAATATTACGAATGTAACGGCGAACTATTTACCCTCAAATTAACTTGTTTTTAAAATGAATCATAAAATCGAGGGGATTGACAGAAATACTCGAGAAAAAGAAATACTCAGTTTAAAACAGAATACAAATCATTCTGCTAAAGCCGCTGAAAAGGATGACGAAATAGGGAACGTGCAATTTAATCTGCCTACGCAAAAGTGAATTGGAATACAATGAATATAAAAGAGGGTAAATTTCATTCGAATGCATTTAAAAGAGCATGCTGAAAAAAGATTTATTCGTTTGTCTTGGTTCTCATGTAACCTCCGCGGGAAGGAACAACTCAGTTGTAAGAAATCGAGTTACTGGTGAAAGAATATACACTTGAGATTCAATTCATTTAATTGAAAAATAATTTGTTACTTTCACGATGTGTATACACTTATGAATATTAGCGGTTGGACAACATTTTACTTACTTGTTAATATATGAATTGAAAAACGCATCTCTTTTTTTTAATTTTTTTACCAGTAATGTTTTAGTGCTGAATCGTAAAAATGAGTACAGATTCATAATCAATAACACACCCTCCCCCATAGTCATATCTGCACTTTTCAAAGATTTTGAGTTATTGGCACCAGGTGGTTCTATATGATGTATTTTATCTAAATACAATGTTTTATGGTCATTTGAGAACTGGAAGTCTTTTTTAATAAATTCCGAAAAAATACCTCCTAAATCAAACACATGGGGACCAGTAGCGTACATAGACTAAGGTGCGCCCCCCAGCAAGATTTGTAAGTGCGCCCCCCACCCCCTATTAAAATGTAAAAAATATTTTCCCCGTGTAACCTTTAGTGCTATTTTTCTGGATCGGGCGCCCTTAAACCTCTTGCGCCCCCCCCGCGCCGCGGGGGTTGCGGGGGCGCTATGTACGCCACTGATGGGGACGCAAAACTTTAAAGAGTAATATCTCAGTTTGAGGTCGTCTTCAGATACCACTTTCGCGATTAGCACGACATTATAGCAGAAAACCTTAATGATATTATTTTAAGTGTGCTTCAAATATTTTTACTATCTTAAATAAATAAGTATGTGACAAGGTATCTTTACTATACGAATCATGCTTAGCGACTACTAACTACTTAAACATTACTATCTCCTTCGTTTAAGTTTGAAACATTAACTATCGTAAACTAGAAAGAGTTTCACAGATTTGCTTAAACGCAAAAAACAAACAAATTAATTCCAGAAGAAAGAAAATAATTCTAACATTGTAATTATTATGTTGGCTTAAAAGCTTACGGTTTTTAATACTATAATTAATGAAGTATTTTAAGCTTAAAATGACTTATCTTAGAAGAGACTTTTTTACGTCAAAAATTCATAGGGGGAAAGGTAATTTTCAAGCAAACGATCTTTTTTTTTTTTTTTGGTACGACTTCGTAAATGAAAATCTTCGAAACCTTTTCGCATGGGTTTGTTGTCAGCAGGGGAAAAAATGCTCGATACTTAGCAGAGAGAAGAATTAACAAAAAACATCGGTTAGGGATGCTCGAAAAATGTTTTTACAAAAAAAAAAAAAAAAAACGTAATCTCTTAAGAGTTTCTTAAAAAATACTTACGAATAATAAAGTGTTTAAAATGCACTGTTGAAACGGAAAAGAGGGTAACTCTTATGAAACAATGATCACAAAGAGCACAACAAATGTGAGAAGAAATTGTGACGATAAAAACACAAATAAGAAAAAAACACATGTTCGAATAGCCAGTCTTATTGTAATCTGTACATTAAGGAACACACAAGAATTGACACAGCAACACACAAGAATCGACTGAGAAATCATTCGGAAAGTTAGGGAAGGTTTTCGAAACGAGAATCAAAATGTAGTTTGATACAGACAATTCTATTAATATAGTATAGGATTTTAGAGAGTAAATGACAGCTTTTTCACTTCTCATAAAACTGCACACAGGTTTTTCACAAGTATATGGGATCATTCGCAAAATAATTCAAGTATTGAAGTTTTGAGACGCCAAACAATAAGGGTTGCGAGACGATTCGAGGAGGTTTTTTAACAATAAAATCAGATTTCATACAAGGACAATTCAAGCAATATATAGGTATTTAAGAAGTACAAGAGTGCGTTTCAACTTCGCAAAACACATTGAAGATGTTTGAGAAGTGCATGCAATCATTTTAGCACTGGAGCTTTCGTACTGGTAAGCAATATAGGTTTTAGGCAGTTTTTTCAGATCACTTTTTACGAGAGCAATGAATTAATTTTTAGAACGAGTTTTATATTTAAAGAAAATTCTCTGCAAACTCGTAATGGCTCATACAGAAGCTGTCCGGGCATCTTTTTTTGACATTTTCGTAAAATTATAATGCTATTGCTTAGGAAATCAATCTATTGCTTTGATTAAAAAGAGGGGCAACGGAAATTCAATATATTTTTCAAGTTATGTGTGTTCTTCTGATAAACAGGACATGGGACATGTCCCCTGCCGTCTTATTAGGCAGGGGACTATCGCAGGGCGGGGGAATTTTCACTTAGTTGCATAATATTTGCAAAATAATTGGAACGTAATTCCTTACGAAATTACGGATAAATTTAGACAAAAATCATAAATATATTAAATAATATGGTTAATAATCGAACTAATTAACCTTAAGAAAATCACTTACCAGAGGATTGTTTTCGCAACGACCAAGATTTATACTCATTACAAATGTAGCTCGGATAAATAAAATAAAGTGGCGTTCCGCCGCCGCTCTCAGCAACTTGGAAACTTCGCACTTTTTGCGTTTTACTATACGCGAAACAACATGTGTACTGTCTGATCCTCTTAGGTAAAAACTTCCGCGCATTTACGCATGCGTCAGGTCTTCTCTCAACTTACCAAAATAGGGGTGTTAGGTAAGATAACAATAAGGGAAAGAATAATAAAACATTTTGAACCGTATCAAACAACATGGAATGATGCTAATTTCAAATACTTAGTTTAGTTGACTATGTGAAAAAGATATAGCAAATGCAAGTTTTAAATTGAAAACTTCGAAAAGTTATCACCCACTACCCATCTACCCTTTTATAAGTGGAACTGTTTGCGAGTGCTAGGCGCGGTTTTCACGGACAGTAACCGTAACAGATTTTTTTCTATTGCAACTTTGAATTTTCGGCAGAGGACTGCATGAAAAAACTCCGGACAGTACTTATATGACAATAATAAACTTTAGAAATACGTAACGAGACCTTATTTCATGAAAAAAATATACAGTGAACTCTCACTTATACGCCGGCCCAAGGGACCAACTGAAAAAAGAGCGCAACTGAGAGGGACGCATAAGCGAGCAAGCTTATTTAAAGGTCTAAAACACAACATACGTTCTAATGAGAGCATGAATAAGAATGTTTTTATAAAGAACATATTTCTACGGTTTTGCAATTACTGTAACGTAACTACAATGAAAAAGGGTCATTCCATAGAAATGTCAACCTCAGCCGAAGAAAAAAAAATACCAAAGTGAAAAAAGTATCAATAAGTAAATAAATAAATAAATAAAAATCATACAACATAAGAAGTTTTAAAAAAATGGAAAAAGTATTGTAATTATCACTGAGATTAGACATAATAAATAGTTTGTAGTGTGTTTACTGCTTGTTATTCGATGGTTACGTTAGTCACGTTACGTTAGTCACACTCCATCTTGAGTAAATGTGACACTTAAAAGACTAAAAAAAAATTAAGATTTAATAAATGTGTTTTATGTTTTTAAAAGCTAACTTTACACTTTTTTCAAATATATCATTCAATTTTTGACACTGGCTTAACTTTGAGAACTTTTTGCCTCACAACATGAGCATTCATTTTCAAGGTTGCAAAAATGTTACGTTAGTCACGCTGCTATTTTGTTGAAAAAATATCTACTATCAGTAATTTTGTTCTGAAGTCTTTGCAGGAATGATACATAGATACCATGTACATTGTAAATCCACCATCATAACTAAAAAATATTTTTTATCCTTTAAGTTACAAGTAAAAACAGTTACAAAATCAGCTCTGAATGTTAGTCACTATGGAATGACCCTAAAGAGAAAACAAAAACTGTAGCGTACCTGATCACAAATTGTTCTCTTTAAAATGATACATAATAGATAATTGTCCCTCTCCGAACTTAAGTTCACGCAGAAAAAAGGCTTTCCGTGAGAAATAAAGTCAAAAAAATAAAGAGGAAAGTGAAGAAATATGCTTATTTTTTTTTAAAGAAAATAAGTTAAATTTTTTTAATTTTACTAAAAATTCGGCGCATAAGTGAAATTTTTTATCTTTAGAGTGACGCATAAACGAATGATATTATCATTATTATGCTATGGAATGTGCTGGGACCTTTGCAAATCGTCGTATAAGTGAAAAAGTCGCATAAATGAGGCGGTGTATAAGTGAGAGCTCACTGTACTTGCATTATTCTTTTTTGGATACTAATTGCCAAATTTACGTAGTGTCATTAGGTTTTTAAATTGTTACAACTAAGTGAGTAATAGGAAGGGTACTGTGATCTAGGGGACTGATTTCGGGCTTAGATAATTTCCAGAAATATAAATTAAATTGCTATCGCTCCGAATGCAATAGTGCTGTAAAGTTTTAGGGCTCTATTTGAATTAAGATAACTTTATTACATTTTATTATTTTTAAAATACTCGGTTTGGACAGCCAATTACGACATTAACCAAAAAACGCCCATAAAAAAAGTAACTAAACTAATTTTGAAGTTGTTACTAAATATTTTTTTTTTCTTTTTTGAAAATTTTAGTTGTTTATTTTTATTTTTTACGAACCTTTACAAGTTTTAAAACTTTCCTGGATTCATCATACAAACGGTATAGATTTCTAAATTTATAGAACTCGAATAAATATTAATTCATGCAACTGGACTGACATGATAACACGTGCTTAGTAACTTAAGCTGCAAGATGCGCAGAGGCACGCACTTAACGTACAACTATACATTCCGTAAAACATTCACTTCTAAAAGCTTGACTATCTGATTACAATAATAACTTGATCGTTTTCAGGGACGGAAATAGAACGGACATTCAAACGAAAGATAGATGGTTGGCACTGTAGCAACAATGCGCTGAGAAACTCCTCGTTTATCATCACACAAGTTAATCGACACCCATGACAAAACCTTTAGAGATGGCCCAAAAATTTACATTTTGGTGGAGAAAAATTTACGTACAAGCAAAGAAAATGGTTGGTGGTGCGTGATAACTATCCATTGATTTAGTTTACTTGTTATATTTATATCTTATCGTTTTAGTAACGCAAACTTTAACCTAGATGAAAGAGCAAATTTAATATGAACCGCATCATATTTGAAACGTTTCGTTTCAACTCGATCGATGAACTTGTAAAATTTTACGCTGTAATTTCATGCGTCTTGGTGAACATTCTGATGCTGCAAAACGATTTGGAACTTATTCAACTCAATCAGGTGGAAAACTGCTATAAAACACCAGTTTAGATTCAAAAAGCACCTCAAACTATGAATGTTTTGTTGTCTGTCTTGCAAAGGGGGGTTTATAAAAATTTGATTACGCTGATTTTGATACTAAGCGCGCCAGGCCCGTCATTTGGGGAATAGGAGGGAGTGGCCGATTTTTGGAAAAATAGTATCATATACAGGTGGGTATAATTATTTTTGCTGTTTTCTGGCACAGTTTACTTTCAGCCCCTCCCCCTCCCCTTCCCCTGGAAAAATTCAAAATGGCGGTCCCGCTAAGCACCTTATTTAATACTCAAGATCAAGGGTGTAGGCAGGGTAAAACGTATGGGAACACCGTTTTGGCATTTAATTACAAGTAATACTTGTTTTTGGTTAATTTCGGGTATATCTTTCACTTTCTAAAACAGGGTAATTTTATTCTTTTTAAATCTGGTATCTTCCGAAAATAAACATAATAAAAAAAAAATTTACAAGCTAGTAAACAATGCAGTTTTAAAATGCGCAAGGAATAATTAGTACTTGGGAAAATAAAGGTTGCACATTTAGCTACTAATTTGGTAGTTGTCATGATTTTATATTTCAATATTTTAAGTAACCAATCTATACATGCATAATATTGAAATTGACTTGACATTTATCATTATTTTATATTTTAATGTCCTTTAGTAACTAATCAACAAATGCATAATTTTTAAATATACTTGATATTTATAATTATTTTATATTTCAATTCCTTTATGCTGAACATTGCTGCTTTGCGATAAAATATTTATATCCCTGTATCGCTGCTGATGATATTAGCTAGAGAAAATGCGGAAAAACTAGAGGAGGAAGGGGGGAGCATTTTATCATCAAAAATACCCTAACCTGTATGCCATCTTACCGATTACTCTGAAGCTGTATTGATTTAATTAAAAACAATGGTCGTCTGTCATCACAATTGTTTCGAAATTACACGTGCTCCAAAACACAACAAAGTAGAACATGGTTGGTGTGCTTTCTGTTATCATTAAAGTGCCAGTGAATTTTAACAACAGTTGCTTCCTTTTAACGCGTGCAAAGGGTTATTGCCAACAAGTTGCGACAAAAACGAAACAGAAATAGTCCCCAGGCTGCAGAAGAAAAAACATCGTCTGCCTTTATGGAACTTAAAACTACTGCAGTGCGACAAAGTACCTGGGGGCGAGTTTTCGAACGAGCAAATGCTGAACAGTTTCATGTCTTTTGTTTGTCCTTTGCGGATATCTTATTATTTTCTCTCTCTGCACTGTTACTTCGTGCGAAGTTGCTATTTTAGTTTAGTGTCGCTGGAAAGGATAGGAGTCGTCTGTTGTGCAGATAGAAACCGAGGAAGAATAATGAAGCCCTTTATGTGGGTTGGGAGCGTTCAATTAAATGTGAGAAACGAATTCTGGAAGAAAACTGGAAGACGGAGATTCTTTAGTTTGATAAGGGATGCTTTAGCTATAATCAGATTTCAAATCTCATTTCAAATGTTAAATAACAGAAACGTCTTTACATCTTCCATAAAAAGATTCTTATCTGTATTTTGAAACTACAATGAAGAGTTGAGGCGTTTAGTATCAAAAAATGCTCATAGTTTTGAAAAATGTGTAGGAAACGAAAAACTTCTAAGCACTGCCCACTTAATTTTCCTAAAGGTATTAACATTAGTCTAAGAAACCTTTAAGTTACGGCTTCATTTTGTTTCTTTTTTTTACTGAATTAGCGGTATTGTCTGATTATTTACAGAACAAAATGATTTGGGTTGAACTGGCTTTGAAATTAATCGCATTTTTTAAGCAATCAGGATTGCTTGTTGTTTTCACTTGACCGTTAAATGGCGCTCTATCCTTTTTAAAGTCTACTGACTTCTGTGCGCAGATGTTCTTCTTGGACGGATTTTTCATTCATGTCCACCGGAATCAACTTCATTTATACCCAATCCTTTCGACTTGACACAATCCTCTCTTGACAAGAGCAGCATCCAGCATTTTGCACAGAATATCTAGCATCCAGCATTTTGCACAGAACATCTAGCATCTAGCACACAACATCTAACATCCTGCCCTAAGCATTCTGACAGAAAAAAAAAATAAGAAAAATGATAAATTACGTGTATACTTAATTTATTTTTAGAAAGTGTAGTTTTATGTTTGATTTATTATGAGTGTCTTCTTTTTCAAAAGTGCTAACAAATTTAAATAAGCAAAGCATAAATTATAAAAGTATATGCACGCCCGTCATTTTGCTTTTTTCCAAAGGGGGCAGGGGTGGCAAAGGTTGTGTCCTCAGTGAAAATTAAACCAAAAAAAAAAAAAGCAAAAAAAAAAAAAGAAAAAGAAAAAAAACGCGCCAATTTACATGTAAATACATTGATTTTCCAATGTCGGGGAATTGGCAATTGCTCCCTATGACCCTTCTAACTGACGGGCCAGAATATAGGAATAAATTTGAATTCGGCAAAACTGGCAAGCTTTACAATTTACTCATGATGTTAAACTTGAAATGTTATGCATAGAAAAACGGCTATCAATAACATTCGATAAGCAAACTACTACCACTATTGCAGATTTTTATTATTCATTTATACTGTCAAACTAAAACTTTTAAGAAGAGCAAAACATCCCTTCTAGATAAATTCATCGCACCAACTCTTTGTGCAGCAAACTTTAAATATAATATGCTTAGGTTTAACTGACTGTAAAAATGTCCATTGGCGCTTAAAGTTTTGAAGGAAAAGATAAAAAAAAAAAAAGGAGAAGAAAAAAAACTAGGTGCTTTAATGCCTAAAACTCCTTGATCGTCAATTACGATAATCAATGTCAAAACCTTGTTTTAAAATTCTGACTCAGTTTTTCTCAGAATTGGTCTTTTAGTTCATGTACTCGCATTGAATTGTCGATCTTTAAAATGACGTTCACTTGTCAGGATCTTTTTGTCCGTTTGAGTAGCTACAACCAATGTCGTACCTCCCCCCCTCCCCATTTATGACTTTTTTTTCCTTTATCACAAAATCCATACTACGTAGTACAGCTTGACAGAATTTCACCAAAGCTCTCTTTCCTTCCCAAAAAATTGCGTCTGTCTTATCATTATCCTGAACACGCAAGGGGGAAAAAATAAAACATTTATATTGCTTCACACATAACAAAATATTCTTACGTGCGTTGCTTTAATAATGCTACTCAACATTGTATTATATGTTACTGCACATTATCACACTTTCCAATACTTTTTCCATAAAGAATGCATTTTTAACAACTCAAGATCCGTACGTTTTAGGTAAAATTGTAGCCTTTTCCGAAAAAGACTAAAAACCAACATAACTTATTTCAGAATCAATTTTTATGTAACTTTCACAAATAGTAAGCTAGTAGGTATTATCTATGCTGTAATGGGGAGGGGGGAGAGACGCGGGAGAATACCGTTATCCGAAACATTTGATTTGCTATCGTAAGCATTATTCAAATTTAATGGAAATTTGCTTTAAACTACCGTGAAAAAATCAAATAAACGTATAGAATTTTAATCAGGGCCGTAACCAGACCTTAGTTTTGGCAGAGTTTTACCAAACCTATTTCTCGTGAAATCTACAAAGACAAGAAAATTTGATTTCATGTTCTATATTCTGTTGATTTTTGTTACAATGGCTGTTGAAAGGGTATTAACATGAAAAATGCAAAAAAAAAAAAAAAAAAAAGCCCCATCTTCTCAATGAAGAAAAAAATATCTGTATAGTTGAGTTTACTCATATACGCCCATCCGAAGGAGTACTTTTGAAATTTCTATTTTACGGGACACTTATAAGAGGTGTCAAATTTAGAGTTTGTTACTTACAAATTTGAAGAATTTCGGTATTTTTTTTTAGTGGTATCAAAAGTTCGAAGAGAAAGGTGTATTGTTAAGAAACTATGTTTGCAATAACTACAATAAAAATAAATACTGCAGAAAAAAAACTCTTAATTTGTACAATTATTCAATACTGGTAATTTCATTCTTATATGCAGTTTCAAAGTGAATAAGAAAATTCAAATAAAATAGCAAAAATATTTTTTTCAGTGAGAAACTATGAAAAGCATTTTTGCAATAGTTTTGAAAAATTTCGGAGAGGGTTTGCCCCCTAAAAACTCACCCCTTAAATACGGCCCTGTTTCTAATTAAAACAAGTAATCTAAGCTGACCTTTTTTATCCAGACAAAAATTAGACAACCATGACGTTAAATATAAAGTACAAGTTTCGATACAGCGTTTTTAAATTTAAATTTTCTAATAATGCAATGTTATAAAATAAAATAATGGTGAAAAGATTCATTTTTTTTTCTTTCAAATCTAACAATTAATCGAAAAATATAATTGGAAGAGCAATCCAAATAATTCATTCATAAAAGAATATAAAACTTTCCCAATTATTATTTATTGGCAAATAAATTTTCAGACCCACATTTACAAAAAAATTAAAAGAATAACCAGTTTGTTTATAGTGAAAAATTTAACTTAAAACTATGAAAAAATCTTTATTTTTGAGCAACACGCACGAGACCTAAATTGCAAAAGAGCAAAACTTTTTTTTTAAACAATAATTTCCTACTTCGATGTTTGCATGTGTTAACTAGAATTTTTCAAAAGATTAATCATCATTTTTTTAAAAAATTAATTGCAGAAATATATTTTAAAAAGATTTTTTTAATATAACTTAGACTTCTTGAGGAAGTAGTAATTTTTCTTTTATTTGAATAGCTTTTAGATATGCAGGTGGGTTTCTGGGGACAACTTTTTACCTAATTAAAATTTTAAATTGACAAAAACGTTTTTTCGATTCACCCTGCTGTACATGACTTTTTTGCTGAAAAATTTTCGTGAAAAATACACTTTTCTCCACTTCACCCCACTTCTTAGTATGTAAACTTTCGTATATAGGATATACTTTAATCGGTGTGTCGCCCGTTTTTTCTCCGTTTTGCGAACTTAGTTGACATACTGCAGCGGGTCTAAATAAACTACAATAATTAGATGCAAAATAGAGAGAGACAAAATGTTTAGAAATAAATACGTAGAAAAAAATAAATAAATAAATACGTAAAAATAAATGAATAAATATGTAAAAAAAAATAAATAAATTGGTGTAAGAAAATAAAAGAAAGCATCAAACAATGGATAAAAAATTTCTCTCCGAATATTCTTTCTTATTTTTTTCTTCAGACATTTAAAATATTGGGTACTGAAAACGTTCACTCTGCCATCATCTCTTTCATTGTAAGACAACATTGCATCAGATTAGTGTAGATTTTTCGGTGCAAACGAGTAACCTCTACTTAAAGCCTAACTGTATCTTAAATACACTTATAATCTCTATATCTGTACCTCAGAACCAGACTAACGTAAGTCCATTTTCGTCATTTTTCAGTAGAAGGGAAAAACGATGTATTCGACAATCGTTTTTCCCCTCTACCGAAAAATGACGAAAATGTACTTAGGTTAGTCTGGTTCTGAGGTACAGATATATTAATAAATAAGCAAGAAACTTTGGATACCTGTCTCTGCTCTCTTTATCAACCAATTTTCTTCTCTCTCTCTCTCTCTCGTTTTACATTTTTTGTTTAGTAGATATTACCGAGTTTTAGTGTTATCAATAAAAAGTTTAGAAAAAAAGACACTAATTAACGGAGGTATTAATTAAAAACTTATTTTTACGTTTTAAATGACTTTTTTGATCTTACATTTTCGAGTTTAGTACTATTGGAAAGCCCACAAAATTACCCCAAATGTAGTTTTTCACAAAGCATCAAGAATTGAGTAGCCCAAATTAGCTAGAAAAAACGTTATAAGCATATTTTCGCAAGACAATTCTTAGTTGTGAAATTTAAAGCAACAGGCGGCGAACTGGAGTTGGAGAGCGAACCGAGCAGGGGCGGAACCTCTTAGTAATAACAATAATAATTATTTTTTAACGAATAATAATAATAATAAAATAGAGACTAATACAGTGAACTCTCACTTATACGCCGGCCCAAGGGACCAACAGAAAAAGGCGCAT
Source organism: Uloborus plumipes (assembly GCA_038373865.1). Classification (NCBI taxonomy): domain Eukaryota; kingdom Metazoa; phylum Arthropoda; class Arachnida; order Araneae; family Uloboridae; genus Uloborus; species Uloborus plumipes. Next base: position 64,270 of record JAXGGA010006457.1, read on the forward strand.
AAATGAGATAGAGACGTATAAGTGAACAAGTCTATTTAAAGGATTAAAACACAACATAGGTTCTAATGAGAGAATTAATAAGAATGTTTCTATAGAAAAGGAACATATTACTAAGGTTTGGAAATTACTGTAACGTAACTACAATGATGAGAGAAAACAAAAGTTGTAGCATACCTAATTACAAACTGTTCCCTTTAAAACGATGCATAATAGATAATTGTCCCTCTCCGAACTCTAGTTCATGCGGAAAAAATGCCTTCCGTGAGCAATAAAGCGAAATATTAAAGAGGAAAGTGAAGAAAAAATGCTTATTTTAAAGAAAATAAATATATATATATTTTTTACATTTTACGGAAAATTCGGCGCATAAGTGAAATATTTATCTTTAGAGCGACGCATAAACGAATGATACTATCATTATTTTGCTATGGAATGTGCTGGGACCATTTAAAATCGTCGTATAAGTGAAAAAGGCACATAAATGAGGCGGTGTATAAGTGAGAGTTCCCTGTAATTTGTAATAGTAAACTTAATAATAATATTAGTAAAGTAAATAATAATAATAGTAACATAAATAATAAAAATAATAATAATAATGGTAATAATAACAATAATCTTCTTCAACATCTGCTTATTGATTTAACTTTCCTAACATTTAATTAAGTCTCTATAGTTTGAATATTAATTCGGAATCAAAATTCAATTTTTCGCGGGAATGACAAACTGCCGTTTCACAATTAAGCTCCATTTCCTTAAAATGCGCCAGACGATAATTAGCTCAATGAATTAAAGACTTTGTCTTTCGTAAGATGCGTTAAATAAGCATGTTACAGCAAAGAGGAGCTCACTCCCACATTCCTAAAAATACCGATAATACTACTAGTAAGATAAATAATAATAATAATAGTAATAAAAATAATAATAATAATAAATAATAGTGAGAAAAAAAATAATAATAACAGTAATAGTAAGAAAAATAATAATAATAACAATAATAGTAAGAAGAATAATAATAATAACAATAATAGTAAGAAAAATAATAACAATAACAATATTAGTGAGATAAATAATAATAGTAATAATGATAATAATAACAATAATCTTCTTCAATATCTGCTTATTGATTTAACTTTCCTAACCATTAATTAAGTCTCTATAGTTTGAATAGTAATTCGGACGCAAAATTTAATTTTCCGCAGGAATGACAAACTGCCGTTTCACAATTAAGCTCCATTTCCTTAAAATGCGCAAGGCGATAATTAGCTCAATGAATCAAAGACTTTGTCTTTCGTATGAGCCGTTAAATGAGCATGTTACAGCAAAGAAGAGCTCACTCCCACATTCCTAAAAATACCGATAATAATAAAAGTAAGATAAATAATAATGATAATAATAAGAATAGTAAGATAAATAATAATGATAATAGTACCTAATAATAATAAGATAAATAATGATGATAATAATAATAATAGTAGTAAGATAGATAATAATAATAATAACAATAATCTTCTTCAAAATCTGCTGATTGATTTAACTTTCCTAACATTTAATTAAGTCTCTATAGTTTGAATAGTAATTCGGAAGCAAAATTGAATTTTCCTGCGGGAATGACAAACTGCCGTTTCACAATTAAGCTCCATTTCCTTAAAATGCGCCAGACGATAATTAGCTCAATGAATCAAAGACTTTGTCTTTCGTAAGAGGCGTTAAATGAGCATGTTACAGCAAAGAGGAGCTCACTCCCACATTCCTAAAAATACCGATAACTGCCGGTTAAGTAAACACCATTCCGGGAGGGTCAATTACTCAATCGTGTTTGGAAAGCGCCCGCTTTCTTTCCCTGAGAGAGAGGCTCAAGACATTCTTCAAAAGCTCAGAAGGGAAAATAGATGGAGAACAAACAGTTCGCTCGGCAAATGGTGGAGAATTATGCAGTGGGGGGAGTGATTTTTCGTGGAACCTCACGGTGAAAATCTATTTTGAAATCTATTGTAATCGTTGGAGAAGTGGAGAAATTTCTGTTTATGACGGTGAGTGATATTTGGCAGGGGTGGTTCTCGGAACCCTGGTGGCTTTTGATGTTCAACGGGTGGTTCAGGGTTCAATGTTAAATAAACTCAGCGTTTATGGGGGTGATTCATATTTATTTTTGCAATAAACGGTGGTAACAGAAAGTGAGCCTTCCACGAATTGCCCATGTAAACTACATCCTTAAAAGGAGTTGAAAGTAGTGATTGCAACACAAGTTCATCGAATAACGATATTTCAGGCTATTTTGCAATTTTGTAAAACTGATATTTGATAAGTTAAAATACCGGTATTTTCTATACTAGGTGCAATTTATTGATATTTTTTATAATTAAGACTTTTTAATTTAACAAATTAGATATCTACTGTTATTTTAAATGTTTTTTTTTCTTCTTCTACGAATGAAGTGAATCATATAACGCCAAAACTAGGCTTCATATACACGAATTAATAGAGTTTCAATGAATAAATACATCGAATGTTTTAATTACGAGCTGGTGGGATGACTAACATCTTTACTCAAATAAAAACACAGACATACAACAAAATCTTTGTGTACTGTCTGATTTTCTTAGGTAAAACCTTCCGCGTACTTACGCAAGCGTCAGGTCTTCTCTGATCTTACCAAAATAGGAGCGACAATAAGGGGAGCAATAATAAGAAGCATTTTGAACCGTTTCAGGCAACGTAGAACGATGCTAATTTCGAATACATAGTTTCGTTGAATAAGTCCAAAGGATAGCAAAAATGCAAGTTTTAAATTGAAAACTTCGCAAAGTTCCCACTCACAAGCAATCACCCCTTTTTTAAGTGGAATGGTTCGCGAGTGCTAGGCACGGTTTTCACGGACGGACAGAAAATTTGCTCATAGTAAAATTGTTGAAATTTCAATGCTTATACCATTTTTGTATTTAGCTTTGTTTTATGACAAAGGAAATTGCATGCCGTCGTTCCTTTTTAAAAAAATATTTCTAATGCCAATATAAAGTTCAAAAAGTACAGAATACCGGAATTGCATTTTTGCTCTGGTATTATAAAGTACTCAATATATAACTATAAACAAACAATTTCATACGGCACTGCCTTTTCACGTCTTAATTCTAAAATTTGTTAAGTGACAAAGCCATCAAAAATAAATAAGATTATGAATCAAAATCATACACAGTTCAGTAATATTTGTTTGAACGCAAGGTCAACGCCGTATCCCGCATTTCATCCCGCATCGTACTCCCGCATCAAATCCTTATTTAAAAATGACCATGCAATACTTTTAAATGAGGGTGAAAAACAAGATTGAAATTATGCATCTGGCAAAAGAAAGAAAGTATAACATTATTGTAACGTGGTGTAAAACAAGCTCAGATTACAAAATATATTTGCAAATTTATTTAGTTTCCATAGAAGTTCGCGGAAGCTGAGTCTCTACACATTTTATCATACCTGTTCAATTTTTTAAATGTTTGGCAAAATTCATGCTATTTACACATAGAAATAAGTTGTGGGGCTCTTGCACTTCTCTTGGTTTAAGCCCCGGTGATAGATCCGAAAATAAAATCTTTCAAAAATGAAGGGGGGGGGGTAACATAGAAGTGCTGGTGGAAAATTCAAACAGAAGGGGGGGGGGAGGGGCACAGCCTCCCTGCGTTACCCCTCCAATACAACACTGCTTTAATGACCTTCAATGTTTACAAAGAGAAATAAAAGGTTTAAGATGTGACAAATTTTATTTTAGAGAAAATATTTTTTTTCAATCATATGCCAACTCCACAAAAACGAAAATTAAATTCGGAAACCAACAATCCAAAGCATTTATTAAAAGAAAAGTTGCCAAAATGATCTTCATAGCTGCTCAAAAAAAAAAAAAAACTAAATTAGTTAAACCGTTTAATTTCACTCTTGAAAGAAAACCTTTTTTATTTTAAATTTCTATCTGATGTTACAGTAAAACTCATGAGTCATGTTACTTAATTATAATTGAAAAATTATACTTTAAATTATTTTACACTAATAAATAACGAGCATTGCGAAGAAGGCGATCATTTTTAGAATCATTGTAAGCTCGGTTTATAGACATATGTAATTTATATATATTTGACTGATGATAAAATTTACTAAGCGAAGAATCGAATCGGTCATTTGAAAATATCACAAGTTATGTTACACAAAATTTGAGATTTGAGACGACGTTTAAGAAAGGAAAAAAAAAAAAAATATATATATATATATATATATATATATATTTATATATACTATATATATATATATATATATATATATAATATATATATATAATATATATATATATATATATATATATATATATATATATATATTATATATCAATGCACCGCGCGTAGTTGAAAAGGCGACAGCTTTTGAGAACAAGATTGAAGACGGAATGGTAAAAATGTGCGATATGAATTATTCAACTACAATATTTCGTGCGGAAGTTAAACCCATGTTTTGGGGATTTTTACGATTGGATGTAATGAATAATTACAATTTGCGCTTATATACCTAAGTTTTTTATGATTTAACACAAATGTCATGGTTAAGATGAGAGTGGTGTAACTCTTTCTTACTTAGTTTCAAGTAAATGAAGTTTTCGGTAAAAATATATAAAAAAGGAATTCGTAAAAAAAATGAAATAATGAGTAAATTTTAACTTCAAAGCAGGATTTTTATTTAAAGTTAGGTAGGGGAATGTCGTGCAAAGTGAAATGTTGAAATATTTACTTAGTTTTTAGCGCCACCTTTCTAGTAATATTTTGATTGTGTAGTAGCACACGTAGTCTGTTCCAGTCAGATAAGTTTTAACCTCTGAAGATCAAAGCATATGATGATAAAAACAATTTAAAAAAAAAAATCACTACTCATACTATGATATTTTGTTATAAGTCAAAAATTGCGTTTGTTGTTAAAAAATGCTAACATTCTTGAGGTTAACATTTTAAAATATTAATTTAGAACTACTAATATTCGGTGCAGTATTTGTTTAGATAACGTTACGTTAGGCATTTAAGTACCAGCGTGCGGGGAAAATGAAATACTTCATTTCGTGTAATCATTCATTCAGTTAACAAATCAATTCAACGTATTCATTCAATATTTATTTAGTTTAAATGTCTTCATTTATTTATTCCCAAATTTATTCCTTCAGTAATTAATTAATTACTTCCCTTCAGTTAGTAATTCACGAAATAATTATTTCAGTGATTAATTAATTTACTGTCCTTCATTTAATAATCCACTTACTTATTCATTCTTGTCTATTTTTTTTATTTATTTACTATTTTATTCCTTCATTTATATTTTCTCATGTATTAATTTATTTATTTGCATATTGTTTCATTATTTTTTCATTTATTCATTCATAGTCTTTACATGCATTTACTTGATTACAAAAAGATAAATAAATAAATCACTTTTTTAAAAAGATACAAATGAACTGCTAAAAAGGAAAATAATGCTTTAATGCAAGTTTTTATTAGAAAATACATTTTTCTTTCTTCTTCATTTTACATGCACTTTTTCAAAAACAAATTTCCT